>JASDQU010100023.1:396050-407510 GCA_032191745.1 Picea mariana | reverse complement strand
CTTGCAAGCATTCTTTTCTCATTTACATTTACTTGCAAGTTGTCTTTATGAGTTGTGGGTTGATTATCTAAGTGATCTTGTTTTTTGTTTGGAGCATCCTTCCTTTCAAGCATCTTTTGTTTAAGTGGTGTTCATATTTGTGGTGTGATCCCTCAAGAAGTTGCGCATCCTCTTGGAGGCACTGTCTTGTTGGGTCTTGAGTGATTTTTTCGTATACGTCGTTGAGAGCAGTCTAATAGGGTAATGCATCCCTCTTAAGGAGACACTCTATTGTGAGCATGCTAGGCTTGCTGTGTTGATGGTTGTCTCATCTTGATTATCTTTAATTCCTGCACATACAAACAACTTGTTAGTTAGTATTTGTATATCTTGTATCCATTGTATCTATTTTAGTTTAACTTTGCTGTAATCTTAGATATTCTTTATTGTAGCTTTGTATCTAGCTTGTACTCAATCTTGTTGTAATATTTGTAATCTTTGTAAATCTCGTGCAATTAATCTCCCTTTAATTTAATTGACCCCTTGCCCAATCTTAGGCACTAGTCTCAGTTGTCCTAGGAAAATGTTTCACTGTTCATTCTAATTGTTGTATCTTGCATTGTTGCTTTACATTATAGGTTAGATTTTCGCCCAACTATTTAACTAATTGAAACCAACTCCTAGAACTTAAATTCTAAATCTCATCTAGAAACTAGGGTCTACCCCCGTTGGCTTCCCTAGGAGTAAGCCTAGACGGAAAAGGCTCAAGTCAAAGTGACAGCATGGGCTTTGAACCTAGGCATTGTGCCTCCAAGGACACACTAAGTGAGCAGGATTTAGCTCACATTTGCAAGTGTGTATAAGGACGACAACACCTCCCAAGTATAAAAGAAAGCCTCCCCTCGGTCATTTGACATCTATCCTCAATGCACTGTTGCTATGCTCAAATCTCTCCCACTCTTCTCTCTTTCTCCCATTTGCTCTTGCTCTTGTGTAAAGCTTGCTGCAAGTATTTGTAGCAACCTTTTGGTATTGAAAAAAAGAAAGCTTTGGAGGATCCATGGTGCATTGAGAGTCTTCTTGGTGCCATCTTACTTATTGAGGTGATATTGTTTGGTTTTTCTTGTACAAGCATTTTGGTTATAGATCTAGAGTAGAAACCCCAAGCAAAGTATTTTCCTTGGGTAGATCTATGATAGTATTATTGTAGATCTAGTGAGTAGTTTTTGAGATTTTACAAAGTATTTTGTTTCATCTTCTAGATCTACTCATATCTTCTCTGTTTTGTAGCTTTGTTTCACAAGTTTTGGAGGTCACCCAAGGGTTTTGTAGACAAATTTCAGATCTGGAAATTTGTCCCTTCATTCAACTTAAGCCTCTAAAAATTTCTCCATTATTTTTCTGCACATTTCCATACTTCTTTTGGGCATTCTAACCCCTTTGAATAGTTCATTTCAATACATTTTACTTGCTGATTTTTACACATAAATTTTTCTGTTTTAACTAACATAAAATATTTGAAGATTTTGGTCTTTTTTCCAGTTTTGCTTGCTGGTTTTTTGCGGATCTGAACCTGAAAGGAGGAGGTATAACCCATTTGGGGCCCTAAAACGTCAAGGAAAGACCTCCCAAGTTGGGGTATTATTCACCCAACTTTTCTCTCTTCTTCCTTCATTGTAAGCAAACCCAAAGAGAGTCTCTTGGGCTTGCACTTTTCTCTAAGATAAAATTTCTATGTTTTTTAATTATTTGTGCCTATACCTTGCATAGTGGATTGGCCTAGCCACCCATGCAAAATCGTAAGGCTAGTTGTTAGTTTTATTTTCAGCATTGTTATTTCATTTCAAGTTTGCCCCACTTGTTTTTAAGGTAAGGTTGTGTGGCTAGGTTTTCTTGCTTTCATTTCAAGTTAAGATATTGTATTTTTATTCACCCACTTGGGCACAAAACCGATAGGCTTGTCCTCCATCTTGTGCCTTTGTTGAGGTTGCAAGTAGAGTAGTTGTTTTTCAGGTTATTTACTTTCTTTACTTGTTTGCCTACACCCTACAAAGAGGATTGGCCTAGCCACCCATGCGACATCGTAAGGCGAGTTAGATGGTTTATGGTTTATGCTTCTAGTTTTCCTTTCTAGTTCATTGTGTATATTTAAATATTTAGAAGCATTTCGTTTTCATTCTTGTATAAGCTCTTGGAAGCATTTTCTTTTCTTGTACATTTTCTTTAAGCACTTGTTATTTTACCTTTTTAAGCTTTCAACACAAGTAATCGTACTTGCTAAATCAATCAACTTGTAGCTCTAGGAGGATCAATTAATTTAGTAATTAGATCACCCATTACTGATACAACTTTTGCCACCAAAAAGGGGGCTTGTGGAGGCTACTTGGGGTGCTAGATCAGGGATGATCTCACGACACTAGGTGTCCCCCTTCTTGAGCGCCCAAGTTTTCTAGGTTGACCTATGGAGCTAGGGTAAGGCCTTGTTTTCCTTGCTTATTGAGCACCCAACAATCATTTTGGCCAAAGCAGTAGGAATATTGTTTAAGTCACCTAGTCTAGGTTTGCAGCCTCACCTCACTTAATTCAACCTTAAAATTTACTCACACAACCTAAGCTCAAGTTCATAATCTATTCTAAGTTGTGTTTTACTTTCCTGCAATTTTATTTCAAGCATTATCTTTGTTGCAGTATACATTTCAAATAAGCATTTTTATGGTTGAATGGTGCATCCTTGAAGCTGTGCACTAGTGCCCATTGGTGGCTTTCTTTTCAGGTTTTGTTTCCTTTAGAGTTGCGCATTAGTTCATGAGCTGCCCTTCTTGAAGTTGCGCACCTCTCCTTTGGGGCATTTCAAGCTTGGGTTTTAAGTTGTCTTTGTTGTAAATGCATCTTTGATCTATCTTTTTTTACATCTGCAAAATCAATTAAGTAGTTAGTCCATTGGTGTAATAGATCTACAAGTGCATCTTTCCTTTTTTTGTAAATCTGTAAGTAATTGTATCTTTGTATATTGTTGAAATATTCTAGCTATTCTTTATTGTTGCGATTGTATCTCATTTAATTTGTAAAGTTATTCTTTCATTTGTACTTAGATCTTTGTGTTGTAGCTTAATTGACCCCATTGCCCAACCTTAGGCACTAGTCATAGTTGTCTTAGGGAAACGGATGCTTTTCATTAAAGGTTTGCATTGCATTGCTGCCTCTCATATAGGCTAGCTTCCCCCTACCCTTAACAAACTAAAATTAACTCCTAGAATCAATGTAATAATTCATATAGTAACTAGGGTCTACCCCCCTTGGTTTCCCTAGGAGTAAGCCTAGACAGAAGAAGTCCAAATCGAGGTGACAAGTGGGTTTGGACTTAGGCATTGTGCCTCCAAGGACACACTAAGTGGATTGAGACTTTTCCACGTTTGCAAGTGTGTATAAGGACGAAAACATCATTGGTGCCATTGTCGGGGATAAGTCTTTTATCCTTGCTCTAAACGACTTAACTTAATTTATTCTTTGAAAACTAAGTAATAAATTTCCCCCTAAATGTTTTTAACTTGGGTTGGTCTTTCATTGTTTGCTTACTCTCCAGGTGGTGACTGCATCTGAAAATTCTTTGAAGTATACTACTATGAGCACTTCACAAGGATTGGTTTACTCTTTTCCTGAACCCGAAAAGGTTTATAGGAGGAGATTAAACCGCCTTGCTCTTCGTAGGCTACTTGAAAGTCTTGGAGAAGAACCAATCTTTGATATCCAATTCTTGTTTGAACAAAATAATCAACCAGCTGTTAATACTACAACTAATCCTAATGTAATCATGAGTACTTTACTAAGGCCTTTGAATTTTGCAACAATTCAAGGTGCTCCTCACGCAATTCCTAACAAAGCTATTGAGAAGTTTCCTTGTTTTCAGGGAAACAATGTTGTTAGTGCCCATTCTCACATTTTGAATTTCGACTTATGTATCTTGAAGTGGTGTCGTGGGCATGATGAAGAGGATGTGAATATGACTCTGTTTGTATATTCTTTAGAGTGGGATGCTGCTGAATGGTTTTCAGAACAAGATCCTAACAAGTTTAGCACCCTAGCCGAAATTTTCCAAGCTTTTAGAGAAAGGTGGGGTGATAAAAAAGAAAAACGATTTTTGTTGGCTGCCATTAGCTCAAGTCAGAAAAAGGAAAATGAAACCATGGATGAATTTAACAAAAGATTTAATGACTTGGTGAAAAGTCTCCCTACAACTATTAAGCCTTTAGATACTGCAATTTTGATTTATTACATGGAAGCCATTGAGGGAGAAATGAGATATCAACTAAGGGATAAGGATCCTCAAACTATTAAGGGTGCACACGCTTTTGCAGTGACGATATATAAGAACATGAAGGATGCTAGGAAGTCTAATATTTCTGGTTTTTCTAGAGGTTCTTCTTCCAAGAATGTTGAGGAAAGGAAGAAAAAAATAGAAGGTCAAGAGTCTTCTAGTGATGGAATTAAGGAGTTGACTCAATTGATCAAACAAATGGAARTAAACCATGCCAATAAGATTAATGCTTTACAAAATAGATTGATCACTATGGAGAGAGCACAAGCTAATAGATCTCATCATAAGACAAATGATAAGTGGCCACCTAATCCTTTTRAGTCCACCAACTTGGTAGATTATCAAGCCATACCTTATTGTAGGCCTTGTGGTGAATTTCATGAGGAAATGACTTGTCCAATTTTTCTTGAAGGTTGTGATGAAGAAGATTATTCTAATTCAGGAAATGAACAAGTTAATATGTGTGGTAGAAAGTATAATGTTGGAATGCATGATTGGATGGAATTTGCTGAACAAGGTAGTAGTGCAAGTTGCATGAATAATGTTGTTGATAAGGCAACTGAAAAATTTGGGCCTAAGCCCACTCCCCAACAAGTTGCTGTAATGGCTAAGTATAGAGGCATTACCTACCAAAGGAATGGAAGCATAAATCAAGATAGAAATCAAGCAAACATTCCCAAGGTAGCTCAAACCCCTCCTAAATCAAATGTGCATGCAAATTCAGATTTAAATATTGATTTAGGAGGATGGCTAAGTAATTCGAAAATGTTGGTTCCTGTGTCAAAAATCATGAAGATCCCTTCTCAAAGGGAAAAGTTGCTTAAAGCCATAGAAGATCCTCCTTAGAGTATTGTTGATAGACAACCAACAATAGCTTACCAAGATGCACCAGTGATTTTGCAGAATTGGGATAGGGGGAATGAAAAGAATCAATCTTCTTTCCTTTCCCTACTTATGAACAATACTCCTTCATAATTGCATGTTTGACTCAGGGGCTAGTTCAAATGTTACGACTAAGAAGGTAATGGAGCAAGTAAACTTAAGGATATCTAGACCTTACCATAACATTTGTGCCATGGATAGTAAAATGGTTAAAGTGCATGGATTAATTAAGAGTTTGCAAATACACTTGGTTGTTTTCCCAGACATCATGATTGAAATGGACATAGTTGTAATAGATGTACCTGATGCTTGGGGAATGTTGCTTTCAAGGAAGACATCTGCATATTTGGGAGGTAATTTACAAATGGATTTAACTTATGCTACCATCTCTACTCCATATGGAAATACTTTTAAGCTAAATAGAGAATTGGAAAGGAGGTATCATGTTGAAGACCCAAGAAATCCTAGAAATGAACTAAAGTATAGGGAGGATGATCTTGGTAACTATGCTATCTTATATAACTCTATAGTACCTATAGAAGAAGAAATTAATGAGGATAGAGTTGATGAGATTTGGTATATGCGTTTTGATGGTGCTTTTTCTAGAGCTGGAAAAGGTGTTGGAATAGTCATCCAATCTCCAAATGGTCAATATTTTAAATTTGCTTATAGATTGGAGTTTGATGCAACCAATAATGTGGCTGAGTATGAGGCTTTGTTGCTTGGTTTAGAGGTTTGCAAAGACATGGGTGTCAAATGTTTGAACATTAAGGGAGACTCAGATTTAGTCATTCAACAACTTAAGAATAAGTTTGCTTGCAATCAGAAAGATTGAAAAAATATAGGAATGCACTATGGGACTCCATTGAAGATCTTGATGCTTTGAATCTTATTGCAATTCCTAGAGAACAAAATTCCGAGGCAGATGAGCTCGCTGTAGCTGCTTCCACTCTTCAACTTTCCCATGATTTGATTAAAGAGAATATTTCAGTGGAAGTCATTTTTAGACCCCCAGTTCTAGATAATATGGATCATTGGAAATTTTTTGATGATGATAAACATGTCATTAGATTCTTGACTCAAATACAAGAATTTTCTGAGTTTCATGTCAATGAGAAAGAGGAGGGTTGTAATTACACAGATAATGACAATAAGGTTAATCCAGTTCCTAGGCGCCTTATTGCACAAGAAAGGTTGTTTGATAGTCAAGATGGCCACAAGCATAAGGAAGAATCAGATAGAAAACTATGTGACCACTTGGAGGTCAACATACGAAATGATAAAGAGCCTAGGATGGTGAAAGTAGGTAAAAACACCCCTATCGAAGAAAGAAATGAAATTATCAAGTTATTAAAAGAATATAGGGATGTTTTGGCTTTCACTTATGATGAGCTCAAGGTATATAGGGAGGATGTGATTCAACATGTGATTCCTTTGAAGGAAGATACTAAGCCCTTTAGACAAAAATTGAGGTACATTAACCCCAAGTTAGCTCCTTTGGTTCAACAAGAGTTACTGAAAATGTTAGCAGTAGGAATTATAGCCCAAACTAGACATTCTTCATGGTGTTCAAACTTGGTTGTTGCTAGGAAGAAGAATGGTAAAATAAGGCTATGTATAGATTTCATAAACTTAAATGTTGCATGCACAAAAGACAATTATCCATTGTTGCACAATTAAAAGAATATAGGGATGTTTTGGCTTTCACTTATGATGAGCTCAAGGTCTATAGGGAGGATGTGATTCAACATGTGATTCCTTTGAAGGAAGATACTAAGCCCTTTAGACAAAAATTGAGGTAGATTAACCCCAAGTTAGCTCCTTTGGTTCAACAGGAGTTACTGAAAATGTTAACAATAGGAATTATAGCCCGAACTAGACATTCTTCATGYTGTGCAAACTTGGTTGTTGCTAGGAAGAAAAATGGTAAAATAAGGCTATGTATAGATTTCAGAAACTTAAATATTGCATGCACAAAAGACAATTATCCTCTTCCCAAAATGGAAACATTGCTACAAAGGGTAATGGGATCAGGAATGTTTTCAATGCGTGATGGATTTTCAGGATATAATCAGATCAGAGTTAAGGAGGAAGATAGGCATAAGACTACTTTCACTACTCCATGGGGTACCTTTGAATACTTAAGAATGCCTTTTGGTTTATCTAATGCTGGAGCCACTTTTCAAAGAGTTATGGATTATGCCTTTAGGGGGTTAATTGGAAAAATTATTGAAATATATCAAGATGATTTGATAGTATTTTCTAAGGATGGGAAGAGTCATATTGGTCATCTTAAACAGGTTTTTAAAAGGTGTAGAGATTTTGGAATTTCCTTGAATCTTGCTAAGTCAGTTTTTAGTATTTAGGGTGATAGAAGGGAAATTCTTGGGCCATATAATTTCAAAAGATGGGGTCAAGTTAGACCCAGAGAGAGTTGAAGCAATTGGAAAAGTACCTTTGCCTATTTCTAAGAAAGCTCTCCAATCCTTCTTAGGCCAAACGAATTTTATCCATAGGTTCATTCCTAATTATGCAGAAATTGTGAAACCTTTATATAAGTTGCTTAAGAAGGATGTTAAGTTTGAATGGAATGATGAAAGTAAGAAAGAATTTCAGTATATTAAAACTGCCATATCTGAAGCTCCCGTCCTCATAAGTCCAGATTATTCTAAGGACTTTCAGATCTTCTCTTTTGCTTCTGAAGATACTATTGCTGGTGTATTACTTCAGAAAAATGATCAAGGCCATGATCAACCCCTTGCTTATATAAGTAGGGCCTTGCAAAATACAGAATTAAAATATCCCATGTTTGAAAAATAGGCCTATGCCTTGGTGAAGTCAATTAAACATTTGAGAGTCCTCATTGGATATTCCAAGGTAATTGGTTATGTGCCTAATTCAACTGTTAAAGATGTGTTATCCCAATCAGAAGGATTAGGCTAAAATCCAAGAATATGATTTGGAAATCAAACCCACCAAATTGGTTAAGGGACAAGGTTTAGCCAAAATGTTAACTGAAGGGAATGAAAGGGATTTGGGTATGATTTACCAAAATAATAATCAAGAGTTTTCCCCTAATTTATTGAAGCTTGAACATGTTGAGTGGTATGCAGATATTATCTTCTATCCTAAGAATCTCAGATGTCCAAGTCATCTAGTGGGTCATGGTTAAAATCTTCTAAGTATGTCCTCACTAGAGATGGTGGGTTAGGATGGAGAAATCCTGATGGAATTAACCTTAGATGTGTGGATGAAATTGAATCTGAGAAACTAGTGGATGAATTCCATGCTGGATTTTGTGGTGGACACTTTGCAACTAAAACTACAACACACAAAATCCTTAGAGCAGGATATTATTGGCCCACAATCTTTTCAGATGTGCATTAGTTTGTGAGAAAATGTGAGCCTTGTTAGCTTTTCACAAGAAAACAAAAGTTAGCCGCCCTCCCCTTACAACCAGTAGTGGTTGAAGCACCTTTTCAGCAGTGGGGTTTGGACTTCATTGGAAAGTTCAAAGATAATTGAAGTAATGGTTATTCATGGGTTATAACAGCTACATATTACTTCACCAAATGGGTTGAAGCCATTCCCACTAAGTCAGCAACTGAAAAGGTTGTTATGGATTTCCTTGAAAATAGGATTATAACTAGATTTGGGGTGCCTTCAAAGATAGTGACAGATAATGCTAAAGCTTTTTGTTCAGTAGAAATGTCTTCGTTCTATTTTAAATATGGTATTATCTTGTCACATGCATGAGATTATTATCCCCAAGGAAATGGTCAAGCTGAGTCAAGTAATAAAAATTTAATGACCATAGTTAAAAAAATCGTTGGAGAAAACAAAAGGTCTTGGGATAGTAAAATTAAACATGCATTATGGGCTGACAAAATTACTAGGAAAGCAACAACAGGGAAAAGTCCTTTTGAGTTAGTGTATGGTTTGGAGGCTAGGTTGCTAGTGCACCTTAGACTTCCAACTTATGGTTTGGTTCAGGATTTTTCTACAGAACAGGGTCAATCAGATTATAGAGCTAGATGAAAACAAAAGAAAAGCTTATGATCAGAATTGTAGAAATCAGGTTAAGGTTAAAAAATCTTTTGATAAGTCAGCAAGGCAGAGGGACTTCATAGTTGAGGATACAGTTTTGTTATGGGATAAAGGCAGAGAGAAACCAGACAAACATGGCAAGTTTGACAGTTTATGGTTAGGTCCATATGTGATCCGGGAAGTAGCAGGTCCTAATTCTTTCCATCTCAGCCATTTGGATGGTGAGCCCATTAACAATCCAAGGAATGTGCAACAACTCAAACTCTTCTTTAGATGATGGGCAACTTGGTGTCCAAAGGGGCACCCTTTGTAACATATCTCTAACCCTTCTCCTTTATTTCAATTTTGTATTATTTTATTTCATTATTTCATTATGTTACTTAGATTATTCATTGTATCATAGTTTCATTTTTATAATTGTTGTATAATAGTAATTTCATTTATGTGATTATTGTTTATAGTATTTCATTTATTCATTTTATTCATGTATTTATGTTGGGTATTGGTGAACACTCTGTTTTGTAGGTTTTGAAGTTCTCATGTGCTCTCCTTCCCAAAGAAAGATCAAACACACGTCCCCATGTGGAGCCAAATGTTGACCACCTATTTCGACTAGGGGGTCAACTCCATGTGCCATGAAGCTATGTACCTGATGGTGCAACAAAGTTGAAGACTTACTGGTTCTACAAGGCAATTTTGGCCTCAACACTTCTTTTTGTAATTGAAATTTCCGCTCCTCTGCGTGGGATAATAATGTAATGGGTCAGCATGGATCATATTGTAGGTTAGTTACCTAGGACTTTATCATTAGGGAAGTCCTTTCATCGAGTGTTTTTTTTTCTCAGGTAATTAATTTGGCCTAACCAGTCTTTTTAATTACCCTTGAATTTTTCACTCCCACAATAATACTCCAAAGTGGTGAAAGACGTTCTAATGATCGAGCCCAATGGGTGACTAGGGTCTAGGAATATTGTAAGTGACCATGCTAGACATCTCTTAGAGTCTTGTAGAATTTCGTCGAGTCTAAGTAGTTTTTTTTAATTTTTTAAAATTACTTAGTTAATTGTAATTTTAATTATTTTTGATGTAAAAATGTGAAAACTAGGTCCTTGGGGATTTTGATAGGGGTGTGAATACTCAAAAGAAATGTAATGAGACCCCCTACACCCTTGGACCAAGTTTCAACTCAATTGGACAAGTTTTGCTAGGTCATTGTCCATGAGAAGTCCAAGTCAGTCGTGAGTCAACAATTTAATTGCTTAATTGACAAAGTCAAAATGTCAATTTTTGTAGAAAGTGAGCAAAAAGGTTAGAGAAAGAGTGGGAGATGATGCCTAACCCCTTTCCTAAGTTAGAAAACCACTTTTCTAGCGTAACCCAACCCCCCTTTGCTTAGCCAAACTCACAACCACTCATCCCCCTAGGGAAGTTGCGTCCCCCTTGGTGCGAAAACCATGAAAAGTAAAAAATTAAAGGATGAAACACCCATTTTTTCTAAGTGCGCCCCCCTTGATCTAATTTAGTGTTGGACCATGTCAAAAAGGTGTTTCCCCTCCCCCTTACTCAACCCTCACAAATCCTAGACTACCAAAACCCTAAAAGTGCGCCCTCCTTGAGATGGTGAGTTCTCTTGCATGAGTGACACTTGGAGCTCATCCAAGAGGGGTCACTCTTGCCTCCCAAGTATAAAAGAAAGCCTCCTCTCCCTCATTTGATATCTATTCTCATGCACTGTTACTATGCTCAAATCTCTCCCACTTCTCTCCCAATCTTCTCTCTTTCTCCCATTTGCTCTTGCTCTTGTGTAAAGCTTGCTGTAAGTATTTGCAACAACCTTTTGGTATTGAATAAAAGAAAGCTTTGGAGGATCCATGGTGCATTGAGAGTCTTCTTGGTTCCATCTTACTTATTGAGGTGATATTGTTTGGTTTTTCTTGTGCAAGCAATTATAGATCTAGAGTAGAAACCCCAAGCAAAGTATTTTGCTTGGGTAGATCTGTGATATTGTATTGTAGATCTAGTGAGTAGTTTTTGGGATTTTACAAAGAATTTTGTTTCATCTTCTAGATCTACTCCTATCTTCTATGTTTTGTAGCTTTGCTTCACAAGTTTTGCAGGTCACCCAAGGGTTTTGTGGACAAATTTCAGATCTAGAAATTTGTCCGTTCACACAACTTAAGCCTCTAAAAATTTCTGCATTATTTTTCTGTACATTTCCACACTTCTTTTGGGCATTT
>JASDQU010100023.1:367506-388001 GCA_032191745.1 Picea mariana | reverse complement strand
AATGGTAAAATAAGGCTATGTATAGATTTCAGAAACTTAAATATTGCATGCACAAAAGACAATTATCCTCTTCCCAAAATGGAAACATTGCTACAAAGGGTAATGGGATCAGGAATGTTTTCAATGCGTGATGGATTTTCAGGATATAATCAGATCAGAGTTAAGGAGGAAGATAGGCATAAGACTACTTTCACTACTCCATGGGGTACCTTTGAATACTTAAGAATGCCTTTTGGTTTATCTAATGCTGGAGCCACTTTTCAAAGAGTTATGGATTATGCCTTTAGGGGGTTAATTGGAAAAATTATTGAAATATATCAAGATGATTTGATAGTATTTTCTAAGGATGGGAAGAGTCATATTGGTCATCTTAAACAGGTTTTTAAAAGGTGTAGAGATTTTGGAATTTCCTTGAATCTTGCTAAGTCAGTTTTTAGTATTTAGGGTGATAGAAGGGAAATTCTTGGGCCATATAATTTCAAAAGATGGGGTCAAGTTAGACCCAGAGAGAGTTGAAGCAATTGGAAAAGTACCTTTGCCTATTTCTAAGAAAGCTCTCCAATCCTTCTTAGGCCAAACGAATTTTATCCATAGGTTCATTCCTAATTATGCAGAAATTGTGAAACCTTTATATAAGTTGCTTAAGAAGGATGTTAAGTTTGAATGGAATGATGAAAGTAAGAAAGAATTTCAGTATATTAAAACTGCCATATCTGAAGCTCCCGTCCTCATAAGTCCAGATTATTCTAAGGACTTTCAGATCTTCTCTTTTGCTTCTGAAGATACTATTGCTGGTGTATTACTTCAGAAAAATGATCAAGGCCATGATCAACCCCTTGCTTATATAAGTAGGGCCTTGCAAAATACAGAATTAAAATATCCCATGTTTGAAAAATAGGCCTATGCCTTGGTGAAGTCAATTAAACATTTGAGAGTCCTCATTGGATATTCCAAGGTAATTGGTTATGTGCCTAATTCAACTGTTAAAGATGTGTTATCCCAATCAGAAGGATTAGGCTAAAATCCAAGAATATGATTTGGAAATCAAACCCACCAAATTGGTTAAGGGACAAGGTTTAGCCAAAATGTTAACTGAAGGGAATGAAAGGGATTTGGGTATGATTTACCAAAATAATAATCAAGAGTTTTCCCCTAATTTATTGAAGCTTGAACATGTTGAGTGGTATGCAGATATTATCTTCTATCCTAAGAATCTCAGATGTCCAAGTCATCTAGTGGGTCATGGTTAAAATCTTCTAAGTATGTCCTCACTAGAGATGGTGGGTTAGGATGGAGAAATCCTGATGGAATTAACCTTAGATGTGTGGATGAAATTGAATCTGAGAAACTAGTGGATGAATTCCATGCTGGATTTTGTGGTGGACACTTTGCAACTAAAACTACAACACACAAAATCCTTAGAGCAGGATATTATTGGCCCACAATCTTTTCAGATGTGCATTAGTTTGTGAGAAAATGTGAGCCTTGTTAGCTTTTCACAAGAAAACAAAAGTTAGCCGCCCTCCCCTTACAACCAGTAGTGGTTGAAGCACCTTTTCAGCAGTGGGGTTTGGACTTCATTGGAAAGTTCAAAGATAATTGAAGTAATGGTTATTCATGGGTTATAACAGCTACATATTACTTCACCAAATGGGTTGAAGCCATTCCCACTAAGTCAGCAACTGAAAAGGTTGTTATGGATTTCCTTGAAAATAGGATTATAACTAGATTTGGGGTGCCTTCAAAGATAGTGACAGATAATGCTAAAGCTTTTTGTTCAGTAGAAATGTCTTCGTTCTATTTTAAATATGGTATTATCTTGTCACATGCATGAGATTATTATCCCCAAGGAAATGGTCAAGCTGAGTCAAGTAATAAAAATTTAATGACCATAGTTAAAAAAATCGTTGGAGAAAACAAAAGGTCTTGGGATAGTAAAATTAAACATGCATTATGGGCTGACAAAATTACTAGGAAAGCAACAACAGGGAAAAGTCCTTTTGAGTTAGTGTATGGTTTGGAGGCTAGGTTGCTAGTGCACCTTAGACTTCCAACTTATGGTTTGGTTCAGGATTTTTCTACAGAACAGGGTCAATCAGATTATAGAGCTAGATGAAAACAAAAGAAAAGCTTATGATCAGAATTGTAGAAATCAGGTTAAGGTTAAAAAATCTTTTGATAAGTCAGCAAGGCAGAGGGACTTCATAGTTGAGGATACAGTTTTGTTATGGGATAAAGGCAGAGAGAAACCAGACAAACATGGCAAGTTTGACAGTTTATGGTTAGGTCCATATGTGATCCGGGAAGTAGCAGGTCCTAATTCTTTCCATCTCAGCCATTTGGATGGTGAGCCCATTAACAATCCAAGGAATGTGCAACAACTCAAACTCTTCTTTAGATGATGGGCAACTTGGTGTCCAAAGGGGCACCCTTTGTAACATATCTCTAACCCTTCTCCTTTATTTCAATTTTGTATTATTTTATTTCATTATTTCATTATGTTACTTAGATTATTCATTGTATCATAGTTTCATTTTTATAATTGTTGTATAATAGTAATTTCATTTATGTGATTATTGTTTATAGTATTTCATTTATTCATTTTATTCATGTATTTATGTTGGGTATTGGTGAACACTCTGTTTTGTAGGTTTTGAAGTTCTCATGTGCTCTCCTTCCCAAAGAAAGATCAAACACACGTCCCCATGTGGAGCCAAATGTTGACCACCTATTTCGACTAGGGGGTCAACTCCATGTGCCATGAAGCTATGTACCTGATGGTGCAACAAAGTTGAAGACTTACTGGTTCTACAAGGCAATTTTGGCCTCAACACTTCTTTTTGTAATTGAAATTTCCGCTCCTCTGCGTGGGATAATAATGTAATGGGTCAGCATGGATCATATTGTAGGTTAGTTACCTAGGACTTTATCATTAGGGAAGTCCTTTCATCGAGTGTTTTTTTTTCTCAGGTAATTAATTTGGCCTAACCAGTCTTTTTAATTACCCTTGAATTTTTCACTCCCACAATAATACTCCAAAGTGGTGAAAGACGTTCTAATGATCGAGCCCAATGGGTGACTAGGGTCTAGGAATATTGTAAGTGACCATGCTAGACATCTCTTAGAGTCTTGTAGAATTTCGTCGAGTCTAAGTAGTTTTTTTTAATTTTTTAAAATTACTTAGTTAATTGTAATTTTAATTATTTTTGATGTAAAAATGTGAAAACTAGGTCCTTGGGGATTTTGATAGGGGTGTGAATACTCAAAAGAAATGTAATGAGACCCCCTACACCCTTGGACCAAGTTTCAACTCAATTGGACAAGTTTTGCTAGGTCATTGTCCATGAGAAGTCCAAGTCAGTCGTGAGTCAACAATTTAATTGCTTAATTGACAAAGTCAAAATGTCAATTTTTGTAGAAAGTGAGCAAAAAGGTTAGAGAAAGAGTGGGAGATGATGCCTAACCCCTTTCCTAAGTTAGAAAACCACTTTTCTAGCGTAACCCAACCCCCCTTTGCTTAGCCAAACTCACAACCACTCATCCCCCTAGGGAAGTTGCGTCCCCCTTGGTGCGAAAACCATGAAAAGTAAAAAATTAAAGGATGAAACACCCATTTTTTCTAAGTGCGCCCCCCTTGATCTAATTTAGTGTTGGACCATGTCAAAAAGGTGTTTCCCCTCCCCCTTACTCAACCCTCACAAATCCTAGACTACCAAAACCCTAAAAGTGCGCCCTCCTTGAGATGGTGAGTTCTCTTGCATGAGTGACACTTGGAGCTCATCCAAGAGGGGTCACTCTTGCCTCCCAAGTATAAAAGAAAGCCTCCTCTCCCTCATTTGATATCTATTCTCATGCACTGTTACTATGCTCAAATCTCTCCCACTTCTCTCCCAATCTTCTCTCTTTCTCCCATTTGCTCTTGCTCTTGTGTAAAGCTTGCTGTAAGTATTTGCAACAACCTTTTGGTATTGAATAAAAGAAAGCTTTGGAGGATCCATGGTGCATTGAGAGTCTTCTTGGTTCCATCTTACTTATTGAGGTGATATTGTTTGGTTTTTCTTGTGCAAGCAATTATAGATCTAGAGTAGAAACCCCAAGCAAAGTATTTTGCTTGGGTAGATCTGTGATATTGTATTGTAGATCTAGTGAGTAGTTTTTGGGATTTTACAAAGAATTTTGTTTCATCTTCTAGATCTACTCCTATCTTCTATGTTTTGTAGCTTTGCTTCACAAGTTTTGCAGGTCACCCAAGGGTTTTGTGGACAAATTTCAGATCTAGAAATTTGTCCGTTCACACAACTTAAGCCTCTAAAAATTTCTGCATTATTTTTCTGTACATTTCCACACTTCTTTTGGGCATTTTAACCCCTTTGAATAGTTCATTTCAATACATTTTACCTGCTGATTTTTACACACAAAATTTCTGTTTTAACTAACAGAAAATATTTGAAGATTTTGGTCTCTTTTGCACCTTTTCCAGCTAGCTTTGATTGCGGGTTTTTGCAGATCTGAACCAGAAAGGAGGAAGTACAACGCATTTGGGGCCCTAAAACGTCAATGAAAGACCTCCCAAGTTGAGGTATTATTCACCCAACTTTTCTCTCTTCTTCCTTCATTGTAAGAAAGCCCAAAGAGAGTCTCTTGGGCTTGTACTTCTTTCTAAGATAAAATTTCTGCGTTTTTTAATTATTTGTGCCTACACCTTGCATAGTGAATTGGCTTAGCCACCCATGCAAAATCGTAAGGCTGGTTGTTAGTTTTATTTTCAGCATTGTTATTTCATTTCAAGTTTGCCCCACTTATCCTTAAGGCAAGGTTGTGTGGCTAAGTTTTCTTGCTTTCATTTCAAATTAAGATATTTTATTTTTGTTCACCCACTTGGGCAAAAAACCGGTAGGCTTGTCCTCCATATTGTGCCTTTGTTGAGGTTGCAAGTAGAGTAGTTGTTTTTCAAGTTATTTACTTTCTTTACTTGTTTGCCTACACCCTGCAAAGAGGATTGACCTAGCCACCCATGCAACATCATAAGGCTAGTTAAATGGTTTATGGTTTATGCTTCTAGTTTTCCTTTCTAGTTCATTGTGTATATCTAAATAGTTAGAAGCATTTCGTTTTTCATTCTTGTACAAGCTCTTGGAAGCATTTTCTTTTCTTGTACATTTTCTTTAAGCACTTGTTATTTTACCTTTTTAAGCTTTCAACACAAGTAATCTTAATTGCTAAATCAATCAACTTGTAGCTCTAGGAGGATGAATTAATCTGGTAATTAGATCACCTATTACTGATACAATTTTCGCCACCAAAAAGGGGGCTTGTGGATGCTACTTGGGGTGTTAGATCAGGGATGATCTCACGGCACTAGGTGTCTCCCTTGTTGATCGCCCAAGTTTTCCGGGTTGACCTGTGGAGCTAGGGTAAGGCCTTGTTTGCCTTGCTTATTGAGCACCCAACTGTCATTTTGGCCAAAGCGGTAGGATTATTGGGGAAGTCACCTAGTCTAGGTTTGCAGCCTCACCTCACTTAATTCAACCTTTAAATTTACTCACACAACCTAAGCTCAAGTTCATAATCTATTCTAAGTTGTGTTTTACTTTCCTGCAATTTTATTTCAAGCATTATCTTTGTTGCAGTTTACATTTCAAATAAGCATTTTTATGGTTGAATGGTGCATCCTTGAAGTTGCGCACTAGTGCCCATTGGTGGCTTTCTTTTCATGTTTTGTTTCCTTTAGAGTTGCGCACTAGTTCATGAGCTGCCCTCCTTGATGTTACACACCTCTCCTTTGGGGCATTTCAAACTTGGGTTGTAAGCTGTCTTTGTTGTAAATGCATCTTTGATCTATCTTTCTTTACATCTGCAAAATCAATTAAGTAGTTAGTCCATTGGTCTAATAGATCTACAAGTGCATCTTTCCTTTTTTAGTAAATCTGTAAGTAATTGTATCTTTGTATATTGTTGAAATCTTCTAGCTATTCTTTATTGTTGCAATTGTATGTCATTTAATTTGTAAAGTTATTCTTTCATTTGTGCTTAGATCTTTGTGTTGTAACTTAATTGACCCCATTGCCCAACCTTAGGCACTAGTCATAGTTGACTTAGGGAAAGGGTTGCTTTTCATTAAAGGTTTGCATTGCATTGCTTCCTCTCATATAGGCTAGCTTCCCCCTACCCTTAACAAAATAAAATTAACTCCTAGAATCAATCTAATAATTCACATAGTAACTAGGGTCTACCCCCCTTGGCTTCCCTAGGAGTAACCTAGACAGAAGAAGTCCAAATCGAGGTGACAAGTGGGTTTGGACTTAGGCATTGTGCCTCCAAGGACACACTAAGTGGATTGAGACTTTTCCACGTTTGCAAGTGTGTATAAGGACACCAACAAATGGGACTCCTGAATTCAATGATGGTGAATTGTTGTCCTTTCTTCCTTATTTTGCTGAATCTGACAGAGACAAAAGTGGTTTTTTTCTCATAGTGGAGAAAGACAGATAGAGGGGATATTCCATCCATTTTCCCTCAAACAAAGTAATTTTTCTGGGATATCATCACGTTGGTGCCAAGTTTGCAAAGCTCTTCATGGGAGGAAGGTTGTAGCACATTCAAAATTTCAGGCAGGTAGCATATATTTTCAATTAGGTTTTTTCTGAAGATGTGATTATCTTTAAGATCATTCAAGCGCTACAGTATGCTCTAATGTTGCAGATATCTGGTATGCAAATATGGGACTTTTGAATTCAATGATGGTGAATTGTTGTCCTTTCTTCCTTATCTTTCTGAACCTGACAAAGATTAAATGTAATGTCCCATTTCCCCTAGGCAGTCAGAATACCGTGGTGGTTTACCCAATTTCCCGTAAACCATTAGACGGACAAGCTAGGGAAATGATATTGGTAAAGTCACTTTCGAATTATAAAGTAAAACTTAGGAAAAGTGAGTTTATTAATATTAAACCCCTCTTTGAGGGTATTTCTCTCCAATTATTAATTAAATGAATATTTAATGGAGAAAAAAGGAAAAGTGAAAGACAAAAAGGACGATGGAGGATTGGAGAGGCATTATTGACTAATCATTTTGAGAAAATTGTTTTGGAGAAGCTTGCGAGCTTGAGACGAGGGTTTCGAAACCCTTGGGGAGAAAATTCGGTTTCGAGGTTGAAACAATACCTTCCTAGCTGAAGATTGGAGAAGCCATTCAGGCTTTTCATTTGCAAGGATCGGCATCGTGATTTGAAGCACCTCATTGAAGAAGGCATTTGTTTGTAGATTGAGTAAGAAGGGGGTGTTTCTTCTGTGGCACGAGTTGATAGTTTTGACACTTCTCTGAGTTGGGCGCATTATTCATTAGTGGTTGGGCGTTTTCCCATTTTGGCTGGAGCATTCACCTACCAAACGTGGCCATCGTGCTGGCCGTGTCCTCTCATTCATGTGGCTGCGTGTTCCCTTGTGCTGGCAGTGTTCTCTTCCCTAGAGGCAGTGTTCTCCCTTGCTGGTCGTGTTTCTCTCCAAAGGGAGCTGCGTGTTCTTGTGGCTGCGTGGGAGGCAAATGCATGGAGGCTGCTGGTCGACCTCCCAAATTGTGGCTGTACGTTGCATTGCTGAGAAGGAAATCGTGGGCTGGGGCTGCCATCTCACTCAGAATAAACAGCAAACAAAGATTGCATGGGTCGCCCCCTTTATCAACTCGTGGGGGACAAATTTGGGTCATTTCTTTGTGGCTGTGAGAGCTGAGAGGATTCCTTTCCTACTACAGCAGACATCCTCACCATTGTAAGAGGTATTCCTATCACATTGATTGTTATTAACTAAGCTACATTATTCAATAAAAAAACAGCCAATATTCAGTCCATTTGCTACTTCATATGTAATCGTTTTTATTATATTTTTATGGGTTTGGTTTAATATCAAAATACTACACTTGGCATTCCATTGGGGAGGCATAAGGGGTCGGAAAACCAACATAGCAGCAAATAAAACCAAAAGACAGCCTGCTGTCCATTAGAATTTCACCTACAGCCATATATTCAGACGCATGCAAAGTGTTTGACGAAAGTCCAACACCAAAACTAGAAGGATTTTCCCTACATTTACAACTTAGAATATCTCATTAAAGCAGCTGTTAAAAATGAAGCAGCCAAGAGTGCTGCTGATTTTAATGAAGTTGCTCTCTCTTCATATGACTCTATGACTTAGTTGGAGGAAGAGGAATATTTTAATACTGATGCTGTCTCTTCGTGTGACTCTATGACTGAGTTTGGCCTTGTTCTCCTATTTGAAATAGAGTACACAACATGGTATCACCATTATGTATCAGATTATAAACAGAAAATAAAGTTGAGTTACAGAGAGTTAATTTTATCAGTCAATCTTAACACATACATCATAAGTCCCATGAGAGAGAATCCATGATGACAATCAACATTATGTAATCAAATAATCCATGTGACATCACTTTATTAAACTCTACCCAAGTCATTTATTATGACTTTATGACATGTCTAATGAATGCCTAGGTCTAATTATGACCATTATATCTAACATGTATCTACAATGATGTTTCATAATTAGGTCGCTGCTTCACTGGCACCTGCACAGTGTAACTCAAATTAGTGGTTATTGGTGGAGAATGGACATTAATAGATTTGTTTTATTTCATTTCTCTTTTTAACAGAAGTGTTGTGCTTTTCTTGTTGTTTATCCTTTAATGTACATGGCTGAATTAACAGTTGATCCGGATTATTTATAAACATGGTTTGAAATTCTCAAGAGTTGAGTAATAAAATAGGAACCAACTATAATTTTAAATTTTCAATTCAGTTTCTGCCATTAGTTGATTTTACTCTACATATGCAAGGAATTTCAGAACAATATGTGAAAGCAATTTCATGTCAGTGGAAAATGTCTTTCAGGTATGGCTCATGGGGAGTGTGCTTCACATATGGTACATGGTTTGGTGTTCTGGGGTTAGTGGCAGCTGGCAAAACCTACCAAAACTGTTCAAATATTCGTAATGCTTGCGAGTTCCTTCTTTCAAAGCAGCTTCCTTATGGTGGCTGGGGAGAAAGTTATCTTTCATGCCAAGATAAGGTGAAATTTTCTTTAGTTGTTTTCTTTATTTTGTTGTCTTATTTCTAAAGGAATCTGAAAATGCCATCAAGGAAGAAAAAACTTCAAACCCGACAATCCATTTCTACCAGATTCACATCTTCTTGGATATTAGGGCATTATCCTACTAAAACAGGGAGGAGTTCATGAGAATTTTGGTCAGGAGTTACTTGTGCTAATCTTAATTTGTAAAGGGCAACAAGGATATGATCGATTTAATCAGAATTACTAGGACTGGTTTAGTCAGAATCACTATTTATGGAGATTTAACTATTGGGAACCTCAACTTGCAATCCTTCTTGTTATTTTGTCTAGTGTAGGCTACTAGTTTCTATGGCTCAATCTTCAAGCAATCCTTTGCAAAGTGGCTTTTTTCATGGCACCAATTAGACTTAAGGGCATTTATTCATAATCCAACTTTTTTAAGAGGATTTAATCCAACTCCACATAGAGTCTTGCACAAGAATAGTGGCCTCCTTTGGGGTTTACTCGGTTGATGTACCTCTCTACTAAATTTCTGATTGATTCCAGGGTTATGTCATCCCAGAAGATTAGAGGAAGGGGATTCTGACCCAGACAGAGACAATTGTGGGGACTTCTTCCTCTAGATCAATGTGAAGTAAACATCTATTGAGATACAAATTGAAGGGGCTGATGAACCACAACCCCCCTTGGAAGATAAGATCTTTGTTTTCCTTGAGCTCAAAGTGAAAGGCATAATATCCCATACCATAATAATAAAATATGATTTTCCCTTTCAAGTGAGGAATCTAGGATTTGTGCATCCATGCAGGAACTAGGGTTTGTAGATTGCTGTTCACATATGATTTATATTTACATTAATTATAGTGTAATGTTCCCGAGCAAGTTCTGTTAGGAACTAGGGTTTGTTGATTGCTGTTGGGTTATTGTTATTTGCAGATTTTGTTTCAGAAAGATGTGCTGGTGGTTTTTGCAGAAATTTATAGAATAGAAGACACAACAACATACATAGATCATAAGACAATAAAGGAAACACAACATCTGCTTCAGCAAAACTTCAGATCTGGCCTTTATTTATAATAATATGAAGTACTCCATACATAGAACAACAGATCTGGATCAGAATAATAAGAAAGAGAAGCCTGGACTGAAGATACAATAATAATAGAGATATAAGGGCTCCAATGACTGGGTGAAGTTGGTACAAGATCAATATCTTTCCCTCGCAAGAAGCAACCTTCAGATCTGATGCTAGATGTGATGTCCCGTTCCCAAGAATAGGCCAACAGGGAGTGACTTAGTAGTCTATTTGTTCCTGTAGACTATAGTCAGGCACAAACAGGGAACAAAAGGAGAAATAAGGGGTGAATTAGTGGCTAAACGATGAATTAAGCCAAAAATCTTAGGAAAAGTCACTTAAGCTAAAGACAACGGAGAAATAGAATGAAAAGGTGTTGAGGGGGAGACTTAATTAATTAATTACTCACCTTAGGAGGAAAAACGCCTAGCTTAACTAATGTCAACAGAGAATTAGATCGGGAAGAGTATAAAGGGAGGAATTCGACCTAATTCCTCATTATGTTATGATTTGATGTTGAGAGAGTTTTCAGAGGAGGAGGAGGATTGACCTTCTGCTGTTTTGTGGATTTCTAGAGGAAACCATCACCATTGATTGGTTTCAGTGTTGAGAAACACACCCTAGCCTATCAGAGATACCATCCAGGTATTTCACCGTGCTATTTAGGAGTATCCAGTTTGCAGTGTTTGCGCAACTCAGCCAGTGAGGGCGTAAGGGTTAGTGAGGGTTTGGTGTAGTTGCACGAGGCTAGAGATTATCTTGCAGATTCCTTCCGACCCAGTTGAGGACTTGGCAGTGCGCATCTTTTGAGCCACCAGTCATTAGATTCTGACGGTGGAATCTCTCAAAGCGCAGCAGACAGCCAGATAGTGCACAACTCTTGAGGAGGGGAATTTGGGGTTCCAGAGGGAGTTTTGGATCAGATCCGAGGAAACCCTCCCGACCTAATTCAACATTGGTCAGGGCACACATTTTGAGCAATATAGCAACAAATTTCGTCCGTGGAATCATTAGGGCGCACTCATTGAGCCCAGGAGGTGCGCAACCCCCCAGGGTGTTAGCCTATGGATTACCTTGCCAATCACTAAGTCTAATTGTCACCTATATTTGTATTATTCATTTAGGATATTAGTAATATATCCTCAAGTGATGACTAATAAGTTAGTTAAGATTTCCTAGGCTAGTCATCATGCATGGTTTTAGGATCTAGAGCAACTCTCTCTATGAGGTGGCATCACCCATTGTTGTATAAATATGTAACATTGGCGTGAATACAAAAGTGTTGGCTAGTGAGCCTTTTCTGTCATCTTGTTGTTCCTGTCTATATTTTATCAATTGGTATCAGAGCTCTTATGGTCTTAAGGGCCTGGTAAGATCTTGGTAGTTTTCCATGGAGAATTTGCAATTTGAAAGTTGATGATGGAAGAGCACATTTGATCTTAAAGAAGTGAAGTGATGGTAGATGTTGCTCACACCAACAAAATGCAGATCTATAGTCTTTGGGATGTCCAATGAAAATAAAGAGAGCCAAGACACCGTATGGACGCGATTCAAACTTTGTTGCACAATGTATGTGTATGGACTTTACAACCTATCAAAAATTGGGTAAGGAAAATTTTGCAAATTGTTTTCATTGAATTATTTCACCAATACCAGGATTAAGTTCTGAGTCATATATTTTGGCACAAAATCGTTGTTGTCTCTGAGACTATTCTTCCTCCTCTTGCCCGAGGTTTTAGCTGAGTGTCTTGCTGGTCCTCTTTGTTGATTTTTTAATGAACCATGGCTCATGCATTTAATTCAATTTTCTGTTTAGCTTTTAACTTGAACCATAACTACTGCACCAAACCAAGATCACAAGAAGAATAACCATGAACAAGAACACAAGAAGTATCCTGGGAAACCCTTCTCAACAAGGGAAGAAAACCCAACCAATCAATTCTTTGCTATATTCTTCAAGAGAAAGACCTCCCACACCATCACCAAACTTAGGACACAAGAGGGTGTTGTAATTCTCATAATTTCAAACCATAACTTCTGAAATTATGAGATGACACAATGTTAAGTGTGTTTCCTCAATGGGGATTCACCTTTATTTATATAAGACTTGTCACATCAAATGATGTGTCTATTGGCAACATAGGGCCGACCTCAATAACTCGAAATATAATTAATAATTCCCATATTAATTATCTTTCACATTAAGGTGGGGCCGACCTGTACCCTTTACATAACAAATAGGGTTACAGGTAAGTCTGACTCTTGAACAATATAGCAAGGGATCTCATACACCAACTAGTGCTCAACCACTAGGGGCACATCCATCTGTGCTCAGTCACAGGGATGTCTCTCTATCTCACTGTGCCTCACAGGAGAACCACACTCACTAGTCCTCAGCCACTAGGATCACATTCACCTGTGCTCATCCATAGGCACATCCAACTGAGCAGATCTTCTTTCTCACTGTGTTACACTAGAGGGTCATCTGGAGTTCATCATCTCAATTCTCTGCTCAGAGGAGGCTAAGACATCGTTTCATCTTTGTCTCAGAATGATGCACCCAGATCATGGGATTTCACACGTTCCCCTGTGCTCAGCCACAGGCACGTCCAACTCAACAGATCTTCTTTCTCACCGCGTTACACAGGAGGATCATCTGGAGTTCATCTCAACTCTCTGTAAGGAGGAGGCCAACTCAACGTTCTAGTTCTGTCTCAGATAGGAACCACACACCCAACTCAGGGTCTCTCTCTCAGGTCTATGTTTTGGAGGATGTCTCACATAGTTGTAATCATCAACACTCCCTCTTAGCTAGGGAGGCATTCTCCATCAAGTTAGTTTCTCATGGAAGTACTCGAACTTCGTATTGGCAAGCAGTTTGGTGAAGATATCTGCAATCTGCTCATGTGTAGGAAGGTACCGCACGTGTACTTCTTTCCTCTGCACCATGTCTCTGATATTTTATTTCAACGTGTTTTGAACAAGGGGTTCTCAAAGAGCTTCACATAGCTTTGGTTATAATAATAGAATCCATCTCATGATCAAATCATTCTGTCAGAGGCTTGCGAAGCAATACTGCTTCGTAGATAGCCACACTCAATGCTATATGCTCTGCTTCTACGGTACTCAAGGACACAGAGCTTTGTTTCCTGCTGCACTAGGAAACAATGGCAAACTCTAAGGTCAAACAACAACCAAATATGCTCTTCCGATCCACGGTACTCTTTGCTCAATCTGTATCGGCATATCCTTGCAAACTCAAGTTCACACTGGAGGCATATCTCAGGCCATATCCAACTGTGCCTCGTATATATCTCAATATTGAAATATCCCAGATCCAGCTGATCTAGATATCTATTGCTGATCTACTGTTCCGTTTCACAGATCTGATACTCTGGGGGTTTCTGGATGCATTCTATCTTCAGATCTGATACTCTGGGGGTTTCTGGATGCGTTTTAGTTATGTGCTTGAGATGTTTTGTGATTGTCGCATGTGCATGCTATACATTATGGTTTAAACAATATATATATGATGCATGCGGAAATAAGGAACAACAACCACCCAATAATATGTATTATGAGATTTAAGCAGGGAAATACAATAATATACTGTAAATATAGAAAATAGTCCTCAGTTAGATCTCATGGATTATCACTGGAATACAAGCAAATAACATAAAATACCCGTGATCAGAAGATGTAGGAAGATCTGATGCATTCACGGATAGATCGACAAAATCGACAGTTTCAGAGAAGCACGGTAACCGCTACAAACTATAAAGCTCGTTCGGAAGGCTATAATCGTCGGAATGAGCTGGAAACTATCTCAACAGAAGCGTGTTGGCCTCTAGACTGATCCTGGTGACTGTCGGACGAAGGATCTATCCTCTAAGGCTCTGGATCTCACCCCTTGGGGGTCTGCGCACCTCCTGGGCTCTTTGAGTGCGCCCAAATGATTCCACCAATGGAATCGACTGCTATATGTCTCAAAATGTTCGCCCTGGCTAATGCTGAACTGGGTCAGAGGGGTTTCCTCGGATCTCATCTGAAACTCCGTATATAACCTCAACTGTCCTTCCTCAAAAAGTATGGCTGACTGTTGCGGCCTAAAGGATTCCACTGTCAGAATTTGATGATAGGTGGCTCAATCTATGCGCCGTGGTTGGATCTCAACTAGGATGGAAGGGATCCGCAATACAATCTCTGATCTCGTGCAGCTACCCAACCCTCTCTCTGACCTTGCGCTGTCACTCGCTGAGCTGCGCAACACTGCAAATTGGATACTTCTGAATCGCACGGTGAAATACCTGGATGGTATCTCTGATGGGCTAGGGTGTGTCTCTCAACACTAAAATCGATCAATGGTGGTGGTTTCCTCCAGAAATCCACAAAACAGTAGAAGTCGAATCTCCTCCTCCTTTGGGAACTGTCTCAACGTCAAATCATAACATAGCATAATGAGGAATTAGGTCGAACTCCTCCCTTTATACTCTTCCCGATCTAATTCATCATTGACCTCACTTAAGCTAGGCGCTTTTCATCCTAAGGTGAGTAATTAATTAATTAAGTCCCCCCCTTAACACCTTTTCATTCTATTTCTCCGTTGACTTAGGCTTAAGTGACATTTCCTATGTTTTTGGCTTAATTCATCGTTTAGCCATTAATTCTCCCTTATTTCTCCTCTCGTTCCCTATTTGTGCCTGACTATAGTCTACGGGAACAATTAGATTACTAAGTCACTCCCTGCTGGCCTACTCTTGGGAACGGGACATCACAGTCCTCCCTTCCCGAGATTGCTTGTCCACAAGCAACATCAATCCTGGGTGCTGCAAAATATGCTCCCCCTCCCACGTGGCATCCTCCACTGGAAGTCCCCTCCATCTAACCAAGCACTCCTTGATGACCATGTTCCTCAACTTGTGCTCTATCTGCTCGAGCACCTCCTTTGGCACTAACTCCAACTGGCCCTCCTCATCTAAGGGTGGCAACTCCTCTGAAGTGTTGATCTGTTGTCCCACTATCTTTTTAAGGCAAGAAACGTGAAAGACGTTATGAATCTTGCTACCCTCTGGTAGCTCTAGCTCGTATGCCACCTCGCCTACCCTCCTGATGATTTTGTCTGGCCCATAAAATTTCGGTTTCAGTTTCTCTGCTCTGCTCCTCTTCAAGGAGAATTGTCGGKATGGCTGTAACTGCAGAAAACAAAGTCCATAACCTCGAAAATGCGCTCTACCCTCTGTCTGTCTGCATAGATCTTTTGCTGGTTCTGTGTTGCTTGCAAATTTTCCTTCACTGCCCACAAAATCCTTTGGCTCTCCTCCACCCAATCTTTGGCCCCCGGGATCCTACTATCCCCAAATACAGTCACCACAAAAGTGGATGCATCGTATCCATACAATGCTCTAAATGGTGACATCCTAATAAACATATGGTGAGTCGTGTTGTAACAATACTCACCCATGTGCAACCACCTCACCCATGTACGCTGCTGTCCTCCCACATAGTTCCTCAGATACCCCTCCACCCATTTGTTGACAATCTTTTTATGTCCATCTGTCTGTGGGTGGTAGCTGGTACTTGTAGCTAGCTCTGTGCCTGTCAGCCGAAAAAGCTGCTGCCAAAATGCGCTGATGAAGCGCCCATCTCTATCACTGACTATCTGTCTGGGTAGGCCATGCAACATGAGTACCTCTCTAAAAAACAACTCTGCTACCTGTATGGCCTTGTAGTCCGTGGGTATGGCAAAGAAATGTGCAAATTTGGTCAGCCTGTCGACCACCACAAATATATAGTCCCTACCCTGCACTCGAGGAAGGCCTGTAATGAAATCCATGGAAATGCTCTCCCATTTCTGCTCTAGAATGGGTAGAGGCTGAAGTAATCTTGTTGGGTGTGTCTGCTCGGACTTGTTCTGCTGACAAGTCGTGCACTCCCGGATGTTCTTCAGTACATCATCCTTGAGACCCTTCCATGAGAATCTCTCCCTAATCTGCCTGTAAGTTTTGAAGAACCCCTGGTTCCCTGCTGTAGGCGAATCATGACACATCTTCAAAATCTTCCCCTTTAAGGTAGATTTTGGCACCAATTAGATCCGGTCCTTTTAGAAAATGACGTCATCTAGTACCCGATATCTATCATCCACCACCTGTCCATCCATCACCTAACAAGCAAATTTGTTTTTGGAGTATTCCACCAACAAATGTGCTTTCCAATCTGTGCAAATGTCCATCATCGAACACACTGATAGCCTCCTGGACAAGGCATCTGCCACGAGGTTCCTTTTTCCCTTGACATACTCAATGTCAAAGTCAAAGGCTTGGATCTTGGAGACCCACTTCTGCTGTTTCTCGCTGAGGTCTTTCTGATCTAGGAAATACTTGAGACTGTTGTGATCAGTCTTCACAACAAATCTGCTACCCACCAGATACTGCTTGAATTTGGTTAAGGCATGCATGATTGCTAGCATTTCCTTGTTGAAAATAGAGTAGAGTCGCTTCGACTCGCTGAGCTTCCTGCTCTCAAACACAATGGGATGGCCTCCCTGCATGAACACTGCTCCAATCCCCATCATTGATGCGTCGCACTCCAAGACGAACGACTGCGAGATGTTCGGAAGGGCTAGAACAAGGCATGTGCTCATAACCTCCTTCATCTTCTCAAATGTCCATTGTGACTCCTCTGTGCATTGAAAGGCACCCTTCTTGGTCAAATCTGTGAGTGGTGCTCCTAACTGTGAGAAACCTCGAACAAACCTCCTGTTATAGATGGACAACCCAAAGAAGCTCCGCAACTCTGTCAAACTCTTGGGTGTTGGCCAATCCAAAATAGCCTTTATCTTCTTTTGATATACCTGAAGGCCTTGTGCACTGATGATGTGGCCCAAGTAAAGTAACTCTGTCATCCCAAACTCACACTTGGACTTTTTGGCGTACAGTGACTGGGCCTCCATGATGCTCAACACCTCCTCCAAGTGCCCCATATGCTCCTGCCATGTCTTGCTGTAGACTAAAATGTCATCGAAGAAAACCAAAACTGATTTCCTCATTTGCCCCCTGAATATGTGGTTCATGCAAGACTCGATTGTACCTGGTGCATTGTTTAGCCCGAATGGCATAACTAGAAACTCGAAATGGCCAAAATGGCATCGAAATGTTGTCTTCTCTATGTCCTGCTCTCTGATGCTGATTTGATGATATCCAGAGCGTAGGTCAATCTTCGAGAAGAAAACTGCCCCATGCAGCTCATCCATCAACTCGTCAATGCGAGGGATAGGATACCGATTCTTGATGGTTTTCTTATTCAAGGCCCGGTAATCGATGCACATCCGCATGGTACCATCCTTCTTCAGGACTAAGACAACATTAGAGGCGAATGGACTGCTACTAGATCTGATGTGTCCCATTGCTAGCATTTCCTTGATTACTTTTTCTATCTCATCCTTGAACCTCCTAGGATGACGATAGGGTGGGGTGATCATGGGTTTGGCGCCCTCCTCCGACTCAATGGCGTGCTCAAATTCCCTGTCCGTCAGTCTCCCTGGTGGAATCGAACCAAAAACCTGCTGATGTCGTCCCAACAAGTTCCTGATCTTTGTCTAATACTGCTGTCGACCCTTAGAATCCTTCCGCGTAGTGATCAAGCACTCTGCGGCAAATGCTGCCTCTCCATGCCTGAAGATCCTCTCCATCCCCTTGGATGAGACTATCCCGGGTGCTCCTGTCGACATGCCCCTCAGAACAACCCTCTTCATGTCACTGTCTTTGAACCCCATCTCCAGGGTTTGGTAGTTGGTGGTGATTTTTCCCAAGGTGATCAACCACTGGACTCCCAAAACCACATTTGTGTCTAAAAGGTCAACCACATAAAATGTATCTCTCATGGTGGAGTTGCCTAACTTGATCTCCAAGTCCGGGACTCTGTCCAGACACTCCACTGTATGGCCATCTTCTACTGCGACATCAAATCCCTCAAACTCATCTGTCTGAAGGGCCCGTCTCGATACCAATGAAGCGTCGATGAAGTTGTGGGTGGCCCCACCATCTATCAGGGCGATTGCTCGTTGCCCCTGAATAGTCCCTCTGATCCGAAGGGTGTTCTACCTGGGAACACTAGAATGGGTCGCTATGACTCCTCCCTTTGCTGGTTTCTGTCTGCTAGTTGGTTCAGGAGGCTGTGGAACTACCGGTGGGTAGGCCCCTGCCAGTGTCAGTGGTCTACGGGGAGGTTGTTCCTCTGCTTGCTTTGAATCCTCTTTTGAGCTGGTGGATCCACTGTCCTGGTTCTCCTCCTCACTGTCGACATTGTCTGTTGCCACCTCAGTATAGTGAATCTCTGCCTTACCCATGCACCTGTGGCCTGGGACCCAAGGATCTCTGCAGTTGAAGCAAAGCTTCTTCCTCATAAGCTCTCGCCTCGTCTCATCATCCAACTTTTCCTTTCCCTTCCATTCTCTTTGGAATGGCTTCCAGTCTCGATCCTTTTGTGGTACAAAGGGTTTGGAAAAGGGTTTCATTTTTGGCACTGAGTCTGCCAAATCTCTAGTGCGTAGGATGGCATTCTGCAAGGTGTGACCGGTATGGCTTCAACCATCCTCTCAAGGGTTTTGTGAGCCCTTCTGTGAATAACATGATCAGCCTGGGCTCAGATACATCTGTCATTGCCACTGCTACCCACTGAAACTTTGAGATGAATGCCTCTACTATGCCAATTTGTCTCAACTGGGCTAGATCTTTGAAATGGATCTCTGGATCCCTCCTGTCAAATCTGTCCATGAGTCTCTCAGTGAACTCCCTGTAAGAGGTGATGCGACTGTGACTCAATGTCACCAACCCATGATACCACCACTCATGTGCCTCTCCCTCCAAGTGTAAGGTAGCGAAACTGATGGCCTCTTTCTTGGTCATGTGGTTGAGCTTGTAGTATGTGTCTAGCTTCTGTACCCAAGTTCTGGCGGTGCATTTGGACGATCCGTCGAAAGAAGGTATGGTGAGTTTACCAACTTCTAGATGAAATCAATGTTATGCTCTTGCTGCTACTGCGATCCTCCTCTCTGTGGCTCTCTGGGGCGGTTCTTGAGTCTGAGTCCACAATACTTGACTAGGGTCATGTCTTGATGGAAGTCATGGCCCAATGCTGCATACTCCCTCCGATACTTTGCAATGTCCTCTGCATGAGTGGACGACCTCTGTGCTATCGACAACTATGCTGCTACCGGGGGTGCCCTCTGGAAACTGGGAAACAAAGGTCTGGGAATCCTACTCGCAAAGGTGTATGTGCGAGTAGGTGACTGGGGTCTACTACCTGCCCCTGAGTTCTCCTTTGCTACATGTGGGGCTTGTGTGCCCGGGGTGCCCACTATAGCCAATCTATCATCCATCTGTGTCAAGGACTGAGTCATGGTCCGCTGACTAGCTAACATATCGCTTTATACCTGCATGAAGGTTGCCTCTAGATCCATGGGGGCCTTACCGCTGCCCTCTGGTCATTCATATCTGTCTCCTAGCATCCTCTCTGCCTCGCACTTAGCCTCACACTCTGCCTTTTCTCTGCTTCCCTGTGCGCCTCTTCCTCTTCCTCTGAGCTGGGAGGGAAAGGAGGAAAGTCAGGCCTAGGCCTTCTTTCCTTGCGCCTGTTGTAAGTGGAATTTCGTCACTTACGTGCTCACAACCATCTGGGTCTTCTGTTGCACTCATCGTCTTTAGTCACAGGCTGGCAGGACTAAAGCTCTGATACCACTGAAATATCCCAGATCCAGCTGATCTGGATGTCTATTGCTGATCTAGTGTTCTGTCTCACAGATCTGATACTGTATGGGTTTCTGGATGCGTTTTATCTTCAGATCTGATACTTTGGAGGTTTCTGGATGCGTTTTAGTTATGTGCTTCAGATGTTTTGTGATTGTGGCATGTGCATGTTATACATTAATGTTTAAACAATATTTATATGATGCATGCGGAAATAAGGAACAACAACCACCCAATAATATGTATTATTAGATTTAAGCAGGGATATGCAATGATATATTGGAAATATAGAAAATAGTCCTCAGTTAGATCTCATGGATTGTCACTGGAATACAAACAAATAACATAAAATACCCGTGATTAGAAGATGAAGGCAGATCTGATGCATGCACCGATAGATCGACAAAATCGGCAGTTTCAGAGAAGCACGGTAACTGCTACAAACTGGATAACTCGTCCAAAAGGCTATAAACTTCGGAATGAGCTGGAAACTGTCTCAAGAGAAGTGCCCTGGCCTCTAGACTGATCCTGGTGACTGTTGGACTAAAGATCTGTTCTCTGAGGCTCCAGATCTCACACCCTGGGGGTCTG
>JASDQU010100023.1:309767-342639 GCA_032191745.1 Picea mariana | reverse complement strand
CCCATGAATACCAACTTACTAGGCTACCCAATCAATCACCCCAACAATGGTCAAGTGGATTAGTGTAAGATCCAAGCAGTCATCCAAAGTGAAAGAGATATAATGCATACATAAGAAGGTTGTAATGATCAAATATGACACATACCATGATACTTTGGACCAATTACCTCATGGAAGAAGAGCCCTCTTTGATACAAAACCAAACCGGCAGTGATGGAGGTTGGTACTGCTGGCAGGACAAATCTGGCTGAGAAGAAGAGAAGGGTCCTCCAGGACCATGCTCAGGTCGCTCCTGCTCTCGGTACTCCATGTCTAGGACCATGTGGGCCTCGAGACATGATCTCCTAGTTATCCCTGGATATCGGGGATAACAGGTTGCATGCTGTTTAGAATAGCTTCAAAGTTTATTTTTAAACATCTAAAGGTTGCATGCGTGTGTTTCCTAGATCTAATTACAATTTTATCAATTTTTAAGAGTAGATCTAGGCATTTTTTTAGCATTTTCTTGACCTTTTCATCTAGAGTCTAGGTTAAAGATTGTGTTTGATTTTAACTTCTTATCAAGCTGTTTAGAGGTCTATCGTTTGCTGTCCTAAAACAGCAAACAAAAATCTCTAAAAGGAGCCTAAGTTAGGTCTATTTAAAGTCTCAAAAAAGCCCTAAAAATTTACCTTTTTGCCTTAGAAAAAATTTCTAAATTTTTGGTAAAATGTTTTAGTTGTTTAAAACTTATTTCCATCATTTCTAACTTCTTTTGTTTGCTGTTTTGTTGCAGCAAATACAGATCCAAGAGGAGATTTTGCCCGTTTGGGGAGAATCTCCCTGGGGGGTTGTGACTTCATCAAAACGAAGTTTCTCAGTTCTATCTTTTCTTCTTGTACTCTCCTTGACGATCCAAAAATAAGGATCCCTCTTCTTCTAAAGGAGCTAAAAGTTCAAAGAGAACTCTAAGTTCTCCATTGTAACAGTGCAATGAAAGCGGGCCCTTTGTGCCTAGTTTCTTCATCCCCTTAGGAGGATTTGTGTTGTGGTTTGTTTTTGTCTCTTAAGGTTGTGCATGCTTAAATATAATAATCAATTACACAAGTCAAACACACTGCAACACTCTAACTTCATGCATGTTAAAAAAATTCTCAGATTTTCATGCATATTCAATTTCAAGTAATTTTCTCTTTTTCAATCAGTTTTGCAAACAACATTTAATTTTCAAATAATATCTTGTTGATCTCTCTCGAACACAAAGCAGGGTATATAAACCTAGTTGTTGCAATTCATTTCTTTCATTTTCATTTCTTTCAAGTGTTTGTGCAAGTGCCTCAATTACAAAGCAGGGTGTGTGATCTATCTCTTTTATTTTATTCAAGTAATTGAACCTTGCTAATATAATTAGGGCAATCTCTGAGTGGGATTATTCGTCTTAGACCTCTACCCTGGGTGGAGTGTGTCAAGTCAAGGGGTAACTCACCTCGTTGGACCTACAACACACCCAGTCGGCAAGTTTTAGATTGGTGAATAATACTTAAGGGGGCCAAACACTTTTCACCAACTAATTACAAAATTTACCATAATAAAATCTTCGATCTACACTGCCCACGATTCCCTTTAAGGCACTGGTTAAAGTATACGTTCAATCTTTCTTATGTGAGCAGTTTTACTTATGCATGTTATCTAATTCTCTTTATGCTCTTGATTATTGCAGAGGTTGTATCCTTTTGATGTATAAATGTTTCATGAGCAAAATGTTCTTTATGATGACTAATGCTAAGTGGTGAATGATCGATTTTCATTTTCAGCAATAGACTCCTAGAATAAAGTGTTTTTTATTTCTTAGTTTAGAAAAGCCGTAGTTTTATTTTTATAGGGACTACCCCCCTTGGCTTCGCTAGGAGTTGGCCTAGACAGAGGAGTTGAGGATCAGGTGACAACACCTTGACTCGACACTTTCCCCCAAGGACACACCAAGTGGATTGAAGGTTTCTTCCACGTTACCCCATGTGTGTATTAGGACGACAACATTTTTGGCGCCGTTGCCGCAGATAAACCTTTCTATTCCTGGGTCATGACTTGTTTTTCCTTTTAGCTTTACTTAGTTTTCTTTTTTATGCTTGTATTTTATCAGAAATAGACTCAACCATATGGCGACTCCACTAATTTCCAATTTAACTAAGTATTCTACTAGGAGGAACTCAGAAGGCCTACTTAACCTTATTCCTGAACCTGAGAAGGTTTATCGAAGGAGGTTAGCCAAAGCCTCTTATCGTAGAGTACTTAGTCATTTGGGAACAAAGTCAATTTCTGATATACACTTGCTCTTTATTGATAAAAGCTTTACTTCAGAAATGGCTATCTATAATAAATGTGACTTTACTGCAATTAATAATTATCCACATGCTCTCCCTGAAAAAGCCATAGAAAAGCTTCCTAGTTTCCAGGGTAACAATGCTATATCAGCTAAAATGCATATCAAATCTTTCATGAGATGTACTAACAAATGGTGTGCAGCTCATGATTATGAAGATGTCAAAATGAAATTATTTGTCTTATCCTTAGAAGATATTGCCTTAGATTGGTATGAAGATCTACCTGACAACAAATTCAAGATACTCAAAGAACTCACAGATGCCTTCATTGAAAAGTGGGGAGAAAAGAAAGATCATCGTCAGTTGTTAGCAGCCCTCAACTCAATCAAGAAAAATGAGAATGAAACAATGGACGAATTCAATCAAAAGTTTAATGAACTTATTTCTAGCATGCACTCAAACATCAAACCTCCAGTAGAAGCTATATTGATTTACTATGTAGAGGCATTTGGAGGGGAAATGAGATACCAGCTTAGAGATAAGGAACCCCGAGACCTCAAGTCAGCTCAAGATATAGCGGTCAAAATAGATAAGAATATGAAAGCATCTGGCAAGTCCAACATTCCTAGTTTCAGTAGAGGAAGCACTTCTAGGCAAACAGAGGCTAAGGACAAGGCTGCGACTGCAGCTCCCGAAAATAAAGACCCGAATTTCGACCCCCTAAAGGTCGTTACTAAGATGGTCAAACGAATGGAAGCTACCCATGCTACTCAACTTAGTGCCATGCAAAATAGGTTGATAGCAATGGAGAGGTCACAAAATAATAGGTTTCAACCTAGATAGAATAATGATAGGTGGCAGAGAAAAGATTCCCCTCAAGACAAAAGGCCACCCAATCAATTAGAGTCCAATAATGTGGTTCATGAAGAAGCACCACCTTTCTACAGAGCATGTGAAGACTTTCATGAGGAGTCTACTTGTCCAATATTTTGTCAGATTAATGAACAAGGCCTTCCTCAAACAAGCAACTATGTAGGTCAGCCCAAAAATGTCAACCACATCAATACTTTTGGTGAATCCCATCCTCTATCTATGGATTATTGGCTTCAAATGCAAGAGAGGAGTGAGCCAACACAAAAAGTGGTTGAGGAATATGATAATGTGACTAAAGTATATGGTCACAAACCTACAAGTGAGCAGATCTTAGAATTAGCAAGGCACAGAGGAATTGTCTACCAGAGGAAAGGAAAAGAAGGAACTAGCAGCTCTCAAAACAACTTTCCAAAGGTAACTACTCCTATACAAACTCCAACTGCTAAATTAAATGTTGATCTAGGTAGTTGGATAACAAATGCAAAGGTATTGGTTTCAGTGTCAGATCTACTCAAAATTCCTTCACAGAAAGAAAAGCTTCTGCAAGCTATAGATCCTCCAAGCAATAAAGTTATTTCAAGTTATAAAGTTATTCCAAGTAAAGATTCTCCAAAAGAACAAGAAAAGGTTGTGGAACAACATGAAGATCCTCCAGTGGTCTTGACTAGTAGAGATAGGACTAAGGAATAAAATCCTCCTTTTTTTGTCTCACTTGAAATAAATGATCAATGGCTACACAACTGCATGTATGATTCAGGGGCTTCATCAAATATTATCACAAAGAAGATTATGCAAAGGTTAGGTCTTAAAATCACAAGGCCTTATCAGAATGTGTGTGCCATGGACTCAAGAGAAATAGAAACACATGGAATAATTATAGATCTCCTAGTTAAGCTAGCCTTCCATCCTAGCTTTGATTTCAAAATGGACATCCTTGTCATAGATGTACCAGATGCATGGGGGATGCTATTATCTAGGAAATGGGGAGAAACAATGGGTGGTTGTTTGAATATGGATTTGACTTTTGCTACTATTCCATACCCTCCTCCTTCAACTGAAAACTTCAGCCTCTTTAGGGAAAAGGAAAGAAAGTATCACATAGAAGACCCTAAAGATCAATTTAATGAGTTTCTTTGCCAAGTGTCAGATATGGGTGACTTCTCCATCTGCTCTAACTTCTTAGCTCCAGCTCAAGAGAAGTTTAAAGATAAAAAAGTTGGCAATAAAGCATGGAAAATGCATTTTGATGGAGCTCACTCTAGATCGGGCAAAGGGGCAGGCATTGTGTTAAATTCTCCAATAGATAAGACTTACAACTTTGCATTCAGACTTGAGTTTGATGCAACTAATAATGTGGCAAAGTATGAGGCACTTTTGCTAGGCTTATAAATCGCTAAAGACATGGCTATCAAAATTCTCAATATAAAGGACGACTCAGACTTAGTGATTCTCCAAGTTAAGAACAAGTATGCATGCAAAAGTGAGAGGCTTAGAAGATATAGAAATGTTATATGGGATACACCATAGACCTTATTTCTATCCCAAGAGATCAAAACAGTTTGGTTGATAGTCTAGTTGTAGCAGCTTCTACCCTCCAGCCCTCAGAAAACTTAGTGAAAGGTGAAAGTAAGTTGGAGATAATATTTAGGCCATCTGTCCCAGATAATGTTGACAATTGGCAGGTTTTCGAGGATGATAAACAGATTCTAAGGTTCATCCACAACATGAAGGAATTTTCAGATTTTAATGTTAGCTACAAGGAGAAAGGCAAGGAATATATGGAGGAAGATAATCCCATCAAAAATCCAGTACCCAAAGGTATAGCTGCCCTAGAAGAAATTTTTGACAGGCATGACATGTACAAAAAGAAAAAGGAAACAATAAAGCCAGACAAATATATTGAAATAAACATTGGAACAGAAGAAGTCCCAAGAATGATAAAAATTGGAAAAGGAACAACAGAAAAGGAAAGAAAGGAACTAATCAGCCTAGTCCGAGAGTATAGGGATGTGTTTGCCTTCACCTATGATGAACTCAAAGCATACAAAGAAGATGTGTTTCAACACACTATCCCTCTCAAAGATGACACAAGGCCTTTCCAACAAAAACTTAGGGGAATAAATCCTAAGTTGGCACCTCTAGTTCAAGCAGAGTTAAAAAAGATGTTGGATGCTTGACTCATTGCTCCAACCAGACATTCTTCTTGGTGTTCCAATTTAGTGATTGTCAGAAAAAATAATGGAGGGATTAGACTATGTATTGATTTTAGAAACTTGAATCTTCCATGTATTAAAGACAACTATCCCCTCCCCAACATGGAAACCCTACTTCAAAGGGTAACTGGTTCCAAGATTATGTCCATGTTGGATGGCTTCTCAGGCTATAACTAAGTTTTGGTGAGGAAGGAAGATCAGAACAAAACTACCTTCACCACTCCTTGGGGCACTTTTGAGTATCTAAGGATGCCTTTTGGTTTTCTTAATGCGGGTGCCACTTTTCAAAGGGCCATGGATTATGCCTTTCATGAATTAATGGTCCAAATCATAGAAATCTACCAGGATGACTTAACAGTATTTTCCAAGAAAAGATCAGATCACATAAGTCATCTCAGGCAGGTTTTTGAAAGATGCCGAACATATGGCATCTCCTTGAACTCAACTAAGTCCATCTTGGGTGTTGACGAAGGCAAGTTGCTAGGTCATATCATAGCAGAAGATGGAGTAAAAATGGATCCTGAAAGGGTCGAAGCCATACAAAAAGTTCCTTTACCCCCAACCAAGAAAGCCCTTCAATCCTTTCTTGGACAGATAAACTTCGTCAGACGGTTTATTCCTAACTTAGTTGAGTTAACGAAACCAATCCTCAAGTTATTAAAGAAAGATGCTAAGTATGAGTGGTCAGAAGAAGGAAAGATTGCTTTCAAAACTATTAAGGATACAATTGGCAAATCACCAGTGCCAATTAGTCCTGATTATTCAAAGGATTTTCAAATCTTCTCCTTTGCTTCTGAAGATACTATTGCAGGGATGTTGCTCCAGAAGAATAATGAGGGTCAAGAGCAACCCATTGCTTTCATGAGTAAGGCACTTCAAAATTCAGAGCTTAAATATACTAGTATGGAAAAGCAAGCATATGCCTTAGTCAAATCTCTCAAACATTTTCGAGTATACATAGGATACTCAAAGATTGTGGGGTATGTCCCTCACACAGCAGTAAAGGATATCCTTGGTCAACAAGATTGTTTGGGAGATAGAGGAAAGTGGGTTTCTAAAATACAAGAGTATGATTTAGAAATAAAACCCACTAAGTTGATTAAAGGTCAGGGTTTAGCTCAAATGCTCACCAAAGGAAATGAACAAGTGTTGGACTTAGTATGCCAAACCAATCAAACTAGGGAAACCTTGTCATCAAATCTTCAAAAGTTAGAACAACACCAATGGTATGCAGATATCGTATACTTTCTTTCAAACCTTACCTTCCCAAGTCATTTGATTGGTCACAAGAGGAGGGCTCTAAGGTTGAAAGCAGCAAAGTATTGTATCATTCAAGACGGCTTGGGGTGGAAGAACCCCGATGGAGTGATACTCATATGTGTTGATGAGCTAGAGTCTAAGAAACTTTTGGTTGACTTCCATTCAGAATTTTGTGGTGGACACTTTGCGGCCAAAACTACCGCCCACAAAATCCTCAGAGCAAGCTATTATTGGCCGACCATTTTCTTAGATGTACACAAAATGGTCAGGGGTTGTCAGCAGTGTCAGTTATTTTCAAGGAAGCAAAAGCTAGCAGCTTTGCCTCTTTAGCCTGTGGTTGTCGAAGCTCCTTTTAAGCAGTGGGGGCTTGATTTTATAGGTCAGTTCAAAGATAATTCAAGTAATGGTTTTACTTGGATAATTACAGCAACTGACTATTTCACTAAGTGGGTAGAAGCAATACCCACTAAGCATGCAACCGACAAAGTAGTAATGGATTTCCTTGAAGATAGGATAATCACTCAATTCGGTGTGCTGGCCAAGATTACCACTGATAATGCCAAGGCCTTCAGTTCTACAGATTTATCTGTTTTCTGTTTAAAGTATGGCATTATGTTGTCCCACTCTTCAAACTATTATCCCCAAGGTAATGGTCTTGCTGAATCCAGCAACAAATACTTAATGAATATTCTTAAGAAAACGGTAGGGGATAATAAGAGGTCATGGGACAACAAAATAAAGTTTGCATTATGGGCATACAAGATAACTAAAAAGAGTTCCACCGGTAAAATCCCCTTTGAGCTTGTCTACGATATTGATGCCACCTTGCCAGTTCACCTTAATCTTCCAGTGTATCAGTTTGTTCAAAAGTATGGTCTAGATGAAGATTTCCAACAGAATAGGATTGATCAGTTGATAGAGTTAGATGAAATCAGACGGAAAGCTTTGGATCAGAGCATAAAAAATCAGGATAAGCTAAAGAGGACTTTTGACAAGTCTTCACGGCAAAGAATCTTTCAGGAAGGGGACACAGTCCTTCTTTGGGATAAAAGAAGGGAAAAGTCAGGTAGCCATGGGAAGTTTGACAGCTTATGGATAGGTCCATATATTATACAGGGTTCAGCTGGCAGAAATTCATTCTATCTGAACAGGTTGGATGGTGAGAATTTGGCCCTACCAGTCAACGACCAACTTCTCAAGTTGTTCTTCACAGAGGTCATATGATGCCCATGGGGGCATCTACTGTATCATACTCTCTAACCCTTATCTTTGTACTTTATACTTCGTCTTTTATGTACATCATTTATTTTTGTATTATATGCACATGTATACTAACACCTTTGTTGTACTTTATGCACATGTATATATGCTCTGTTGTATTATATGTATTTGTACTTTATCATTTGCAACTTGTGTATAATGTTGGGTTTTATATGGATATGATATCTAACATGCGTCAATGATGCAATAAGCGTAATTTTGGATTCTCGCATGGTCTCCTACAGATTTATAAATCAACCACACGTCCCCATATGGAACCAATGTTATCCACCAGTTTGCACAAGCTGAATTTTCTGAAGAGCCGCTAGAGAATGAGCAAGCAATGCTAATATTTGCAGATTACAGAGTTCAACATGTCTTATAAGGACCCCCTTTTTTCCGCATTTCCACCATTGTAATAAATGTCCTAAGTATGAGAGATTGTAAAAGGCTATTGGCCACCCAAGACCAGGAGTGAGCACATACTTTGGAGTGTTTTTTTCTACTTGTTAATTATTTTTTCCGCTTGCCTCAGTGAGAAGAAAAAATAATTTCTAAGTTTTTTCACTCAAATGACTTAGCTCCAAAGTCGGAGTATGTGCTGGCAAGCAGGTTTTGGCATGGAAAATCCAATGTCTAGTGTCTAAATGTATATAAGCTCATACTATAACATAGTGTCTGATTCATTTGGAAATTGCGGCTAGGTTTAATAGGTTTTTTTTTAGTTTTCAGTGAATTAATTAAATTCCCACAAAAATGGAATTTATTAATTCTGAGTTAATAAATGTAAAAAATATGGCATCAAATGTTGTCAGATGTCATATTTACAGTCGTTTTCTAGTCTGGAGTATCATGTAAACCCCTATTTTCCATCTTTCGAGACTAAAAAGTGATTATTATCACTAAAAATTCAATTTTACTCGAAATTTATGGAAAATGGGTAATTTAATTAATCTCCTAAATTTTAGGAGAAMTGGGGAACATGTTTTAGACATGTTTTTTGTATGTCCCTAGTTCACTAAAGGCCTAAGGCGAGTTAGCTAAGGGGAGGTCGACTTAATTAGATGACATGGAGTTGGGAGGAGGTTCCAATGAAGGAACTCAACTCATTTTCCTAAGTAGTGCATTAGTTAAGGGACCCACGCATCCCTTAACTCCCCCTCTCACTCACGCATTCCCTAATCCTAAAACCTAACCCTAGCGCATTCTACATTGGAACCATCACCCCCATTTGCTATAAAAGAAAGGGTCGACCTCTCCTTTAGCTAGTTGAATCTTGGGCAAGAAAGCATTGTAATGTTGTATCTACTTCTAAAATAATAAAGACTTTGGAGCTAGCTTTGGTGTGTGGATAAATGTTGTATACATGAGGTGATGTTGTATTGATTTTATGCATAGTATCTTTGCTATTTGGCTAATCATAGGGATATTGTTATCTAGATGGAGTAAGTTTTTTAATTTGTTTATTATGCAATTTACTTGTTGATCTATACCCAAACATTTCATTGCATGTGTGTTTTTGCTTAAACTAATGTGCTCTTGAAGATTTTGTGTAGAGAAACACCAAATACAAGAACTTGCAGGTATCAGTATTGCAGGTAGTACCAATATTTTGGAGAGGCAAAGGAGCTTGGTTGCTTCCTTTTTCTGTCCAAGGAGCTCTTAAGGAAAGCATTCACCCTCTTCTTCACATCAAGGAGAGCCCCATAGCTCGAATTTTCCAAGCTCAAGCAAAACTCAGAATTTCGATAAAACTCTTTCCCTTACTCTCTTTCTTTTGGTTGCATGCTGTTTAGAATAGCTTCAAAGTTTATTTTTAAACATCTAAAGGTTGCATGCGTGTGTTTCCTAGATCTAATTACAATTTTATCAATTTTTAAGAGTAGATCTAGGCATTTTTTTAGCATTTTCTTGACCTTTTCATCTAGAGTCTAGGTTAAAGATTGTGTTTGATTTTAACTTCTTATCAAGCTGTTTAGAGGTCTATCGTTTGTTGTCCTAAAACAACAAACAAAAATCTCTAAAAGGAGCCTAAGTTAGGTCTGTTTAAAGTCTCAAAAAAGCCCTAAAAATTTACCTTTTTGCCTTTGAAAAAATTTCTAAATTTTTGGTGAAAAAATTTCTAAATTTTTGGTAAAAAAATTTTAGTTGTTTAAAGCTTCTTTCCATCGTTTCTAACTTCTTTTGTTTGCTGTTTTGTTGCAGAAAATACAGATCCAAGAGGAGATTCCGCCCGTTTGGGGAGAATCTCCCTGGGGGGTTGTGACTTCATCAAAACAAAGTTTCTCAATTCTATCTTTTCTTCTTGTACTCTCCTTGACGATCCAAAAATAAGGATCCCTCTTCTTCTAAAGGAGCTAAAAGCTCAAAGAGAACTCTAAGTTCTCCATTGTAATAGTGCAATAAAAGCGAGCCCTTTGTGCCTAGTTTCTTCATCCCCTTAGGGGGATTTGCGTTGTGATTTGTTTTTGTCTCCTAAGGTTGTGCATGCTTAAATCTAATAATCAATTACACAAGTCAAACACACTGCAACACTCTAACTTCATGCATGTTAAAAAAATTCTCAGATTTTCATGCATATTCAGTTTCAAGTAATTTTCTCTTTTTCAATCAGTTTTGCAAACAACATTTAATTTTCAAATAATATCTTGTTGATCTCTCTCAAACAAAAAGCAGGGTATATAAACCTAATTGTTGCAATTCCTTTCTTTCATTTTCATTTCTTTCAAGTGTTTGTGCAAGTGCCTCAATTACAAAGCAGGGTGTATGATCTATCTGTTTTTTTTTATTCAAGTAATTGAACCTTGCTAGTATAATTAGGGCAATCTCTGAGTGGGATTAGGGATTATTCGTCTAAGACCTCTACCCTGGGTGGAGTGTGTCAAGTCAAGGGGTAACTCGCCTCGTTGGACCTGCGGCACACCCAGTCGACAAGTTTTAGATTGGTGAATAATACATAAAGGGGCCAAACACTTTTCACCAACTAATTACAAAATTTACCATAATAAAATCTTCGATCTACACTGCCCACGATTCCCTTTAAGGCACTGGTTAAAGTATACTTTCAATCTTTCTTATGTGAGTAGTTTTACTTATGCATGTTATCTAATTCTCTTATGCTCTTGATTATTGCAGAGGTTGTATCCTTTTGATGTATAAATGTTTCATGAGCAAAATGTTCTTTACAATGGCTAATGCTAAGTGGTGAATGATCGATTTTCATTTTCAGCAATAGACTCCTAGAATAAAGTGTGTTTTCTTTCTTAGTTTAGAAAATCTGTAGTTTTATTTTTATAGGGACTAGCCCCCTTGGCTTCGCTAGGAGTTGGCCTAGACGGAGGAGTTGAGGATCAGGTGACAACACCTTGACTCGACACTTTCCCCCAAGGACACACCAAGTGGATTGAAGGTTTCTTCCACGTTACCCCAGGTGTGTATTAGGACGGCAACACCGCTAATATATATTTCCATACTGCTGCAATTTTGGAACAGCAAGGTTTCTTGCTGATTTCCCATTTGTTTTGAGGCTTTATTTACCATATATTGTCTTATTCCAGGCAGGTGTAACATTGTTTTGCAAGTACATGACCTTAGCAACCTTTATCAACTCACAAGGCCTATTCTTAGGCCTCATTTCCACTCTTGACCTTGACCTATAGGGGAACTCTCCAGTCACTTTCCACTTTCCATCTCAATCCCCCTAGGGTCACCAGGAAGCCTCCCTTGTGTTGGACTCGTCCTTCACTAAAACAAGGGGGACATCTATTAAGGTGACAGTGATAGATGTTCCCAGTTGTGTCTCACATTTGTGGCTTGGGTTGGGCTTTTCCCAAACTATAGATTGTGCGATAACAGACTTCATACACTTTTAATTTAAAAATTCACTTTTATACAATTTGTTTGTGTGGTATCATTGTATATCTTCACCATACGTAATATATGTATTTATTCAGTCAACATTAAGATGTGTCCTTCCTTATACGCCTCTTGATATATATAAACATACCCAAGAGTTCTCTACTAGACAAGGGCCAAGTCGCCGACAGTAAGATATGTCTTTTTATGCTACATATTTTTTTATTTTCCTCAAAAAAAGGATGGATGGAGAAGATGACACCTGCCTTGTTGTTCACAAGGAATGATCTATGATGAAATACCCTTTCGTAAACAGACCATTGCAACCAATAATATGAAGTGGCAACGATTGACAAGAATGTGTTGAACTTGGTAGCAGTAGGTCAACGAATCAAGATTGGTCAAGTGCAATCTATACACTTTTCCCTTATGATTAATTTATGCCACATTTTTTTCTTAATATGACACATTCTTCTGCCTTAATGCACTTGGCAGAAACGTCTTGGAAAACCAAATGCAATGGGGTTATTCTCATCTGTGATTTATTTGGAATGATGCTCATGTTTATGTCAATTATCTCAATCATTTTATTCTATCCACCTTGTTCCCTTTATTGAACTTCTATGCAACACCCACTAGACCGTTTGGCCGCTTGAGATGGTGTCAGGGTTTCTAGTTCTTATGTTGATCTGATGAATGCCAAGCCAACAGATCCTTTGCTACAAAATCTTATCGATCTTTATTCTCACACAATTTTTTCATGTTTCCTCGCTCCGTTTCTTTTCTAAATTATGAAATGTGTTTGTTGACAATGTTTTAAATTTTTTAGAAGATTTTGGCCACAAGCCAATATCATTGAATGCTAGATGAAGTGGCCAAAGTCCATATTTCATATTGACTCTGAAAAAAAATGTTTGGCCAAAGTCCAAGATTAAATAAATTCTAAAAAATATGTGGCCAAAAGACGGAATCAAAAAGTGCCCTAAAAGGGGCTTCAATACCAATGTAATGAACCAAAATGATTCATATACTAAATATCCAAAATAAATAATGTTATCTTTTGGTTGTGTTATCGCGCAGTTTGTAGTTTGGATAGAAGACAGATGTAAAGAGACAAACTGGCGTAACTGAACCAATCCCACCCAATGTCACCTCGATAGGACGGTTCTTTCTGTTTAGGGAGGTAAGGCCCAGGGGAGATGTCCCCGGTGACCTGGAGTTTTGAGAAGGCAAAGGATTGAAGGCTAAAAGATAAATTCCCCCTCACAAGTCACCGTCGAGCAGATAGTCCGGCTAACCAGCCAATAAAGAGAAGTATAACCAAAAAGAGAGATGTACCTGCCCAAGACAAAGCAACAAGATATATATATATGCAAGCTTACTCGCTTGGTTAGTACTTCATATAATCAATGACTATCTGATATATAAGCAATTGAACAATAAATATTGACGAAGTTAATGTTTATATAATAGAAACGATGTACAATATCACTTCTTCAATAAATGTTGCAGGAACGTGGCATTCAATGTAACAATCAACACTTCATTTAGATAATGCCTTAAACAACCATTCAATTTCTCGCTAGTAAAACGATAGCTTCACAATGATGTTAATAGCAAAAAGATGACGACAGCAATTAGTTAGTAGGGTTAGTCTTAGGCTAGGGTTAGAATAGTTAGGGTTTTGTTCAAAGTATTTGAAGTTGTTTTGATCAAAGTACTCACACGCTAGGCCTTAGATCAGTGCGTTCCTAGGGTAAATGGAGTCAAAAGGAGGACGCAAGTTGAAGGATCAAAAGATAATAGTAGGACTAAGAACGGGAGGGTTAAACCTTGAGGTGTTGCTATGGCAAGGCCTCAGGGATGAAACCCTAGGGGAGAAAGGCTCACTTCGGTGTAGGGGAACTAGGCCTCAATGCTCTCTCCTCCTTCCTTAGCTCAATGGAAAAACAACTAGCTCAAAAGATTGCAAAAGACTAAGACAAGAGGTTTTGCAGGTAACGTGTTGCTATGGCAAGGCTTTACTAGGCAAACCCTAGGGAAGATCGACTCACCAAGGTGTAGGGGAACTAGGCCTTGATGCGTTTTCTCCTTCTTAGCTTCAATAAGAAAACGGCTAGAATGGAAGAGAAAGAATAGAGTGTTGCTAAGGAAAGGCTCTATCTCACTTCAAAGAAAAATGGCTTAAAACCTTGATGGGGACATGAGACAAGGACCTACAATGTGTGCTTGTCATCTAGGGTTTATTCAGCAAATTATAACAAGAAATGCAAGAAAAACAATCCTACAACCAGTCAATTAAGAAGTTTTGCAGAAATTCACTTACATTTAACCAAGAAATCAAGTAGCAAACCCTAGGTGTAACACCTTCCACCAAGATAAATGCCAAAAATGCCAATAAAAGACTTCCTTCAACAAGTGCACCTCACAATTTCAGCCAAGAACTCCAAGTGTAGCACAAATTTTAGACCTCACTAATGAGTGAGTGAAAGATGATGAAAAAATGAAGGTGAAAACCCTCAATTTATACAGTACAATGACCTAATTTTACATTTTAGGTCATAAAAAGGTCGACAAGGCCAAAATACCAAAATCATATTGTTTTACATTAAATGTTTAAATTAGAACCCTAATCAAGCAATAGAAGGACGTCATCCCCTTTCTAGGGTGACGTTAGCCTCTTTGAGGGCAAATGCAGACTCCTAAAAAAAAACATTAGCCCTCCTTAGGCTTCTTCAAGCTGCCACACATGCCAAACTACCCTGTCCATCTGCCAAAAGACTCATGAAGAAAGGATGATGTCATGAACCTCCTGGGTGACATCCTAGGCCTTCCAAGGCCAACGTTCCACTGAAAAGGGCACAATCCCCCTAGGTCAATCTCTGCCAGGGTGCCTCTGCAAGAAGTCCTTCTTCTCTCTGGTGCAAACCCCTATGTCCTGTTTGTGCCCCCTGCTGGGGTCTCAGCATCCATCTGGTGGGATCTTCAGCCCCATGGAGGTCCGAACTGATCATCTCCCCATGTGTACCTGTCCAACATGGTACATGTCCGTCAGGCATGATCCTGCACATCAACAGCTACGCCCTCCATGGGCTCATAAGTCATAGGGATCATAGCAATGTCAATCACATCTCATCATCAATATTATTAAACATGTGCATAAAACCCCTATTACCCCAGTTAAAAGTTCAAAGACATTATAAAAGCCTGCAATACAAGTCTGGGGAAAGTGACAGGGCATCCTATTGGGCTAGTGTCCACTGGAAAAGGAAAGTTCCTGGAAAAGACTAAATCTAAGCCATGTAAGTGGGTGATGTGGATAAGGGATGTCCTGACAAATGGGTGTAGTTAAAGCAGGGGAATGCAAAGCTTTACCTGTGGGTGCCTTTGTAAAAGGCGAGTTGCACCTGTCCTGGATGCAATTGTTTCCAATCCCATTCATGCCTTTTATTCTTTATTCTTATTTCTTTTTCTTCAAGTAGCTACTCAGGGGACACTGCCCTGGCATGGTGACCAGTGGTGACAGCGTTACCCACAAGTACTTTCACAGAAATGAGAAGGCTGACTCGTGATGAGACCCCCTTTCTCTTGGCCATGCAACCAAGAGTCACTACCCTGGCATGGTAACCAGCTGCTAGTAGTGTCATACTGCTAGGTACCCATGGACCTAATAGGCTGGCTCGTGATGAGACCCCATATCCGCTGACTAAGTCTTGTTTTATTATTTTTATGGGTCCCCCTTGTTTCTTGCTGAGAAGCCTTTTACTTCTTTCTCGGGGATCCCTAGGCGAAGCATCTCGAGGTTTTACTTTTAGGCTTTTATCTTTTGCCAGCTTGCTTTTACCTTCTGGGCCTTTAGCCCCTTCTTCCCACAAGGCAAGGTGCAACCCTCAAATGATTGGCCAACCCAATGCCTGGACAAATGAAATGGGGTAGATGAGCGGAAAGCAGGATGGAAAAGTGGTAATATGAAAGGAGTGGATGATGGCTTTTCAGAAATCCCCCCAGTGGCAAACCAAAACCTACGGGCACGGGCTTGCTAGGGCATCCTGTCATTCCCCCCAGACATGGTCAAGTGGACAAGTATAAGATCCAAGCATTCGTTAGAAATAAAAGGAATTAAATGCACATATTCAAAGGTTTTGAGGATCAGAGTGACACATACCATGATACCCAGACTCATTACCTCATGGAGCAAGAACCATCTTGACACAAGACCAAGCCGATGGTGATGGATGTTGTTGCTGCTGGCAAAGTAGAGGCGTTGAAAGGGAGAAAAGATGAGCCATCTAGGGCCATGCCTAAGTCGATCTGGCTCTCAGTACTCCATGTCTAGGACCTGCAGACCTCGAGACATAATCTCCTAGTTATCCCTAAAAGTGGGGATAACAAGTTGCTTTGAAAGTGTTTTCATCTAGCTAGGAGAGTGCTCAAAGGGATGTGAAGGGCTTATGCTCTCCTAGTACCTTTGTTTATTTTTTACTTGCATTTGGGGACCTTAGATTGGGTGTATGCTTGCCTTGGGATACGTTCTAGAGAGGCGCACTTTTTGATGTGATAGTTGGCACATGGCATATTTGGCATATTCGACAAGGGCACACTTGTTGAGGATGATGAATGTTAGGCACTTAGCCTTAGCAGCATGTAACCACTGTACATAGTTTAAGGAGGAATGCTTGAGTTGAGCCATTGGTTGGAGGGCACACAATATTGGAGGAGAAGCATTTAACATGTTGACACCTAGCTTAGAAGGCACACCACCGTGGGGTTAGACAAATCCTTATGTGACATGTGGACACCTTGCTTTGAGGGGCATTCCAATTGGGGCTTTGTTTGTTGACTCAGCAGAGGGTTGCTTGTGGACTTGATCAATGTTTTATTGTTGGCCACCCTCACCTTAGTCTATATAAAAGGAAGAGAATGTCTCTGTTAAGAAGAACTACTTTGTGTCTTAGAGATTGATAGTTGGTGTAATGTGTAATGTTCCCAAGCCATTATGCCAGGAACATCACGTCTTGCATGAATTTTAAACCTTTTCTGAGTGTGGCATTTCGTCAAACACTTTGCTTACTATGGTTCTTTAGATTGCACTTGGGGTTATACTGATGATTTATATGTGTGTTTACAGCAACAGATAAGAAGATAAAGCAATGTAACATACCACAACCATATGCAAGATCCACAATATGATAGACAATCCAAAATGATTTAGAACCGTTCTTTATTCATAATAATAAGAACCTGATACAAGAATGAGGCCGATCTAGAATGCTCAACAGATGGATCCCATACACATAATAAGAGCTGCTACAAAATGCTCCAATAGAAGACTACAAGCCTCCAAAGGCTGAATACTCAATGAAGACCAATGCAAGAATAGATCTGAGCCGTATGAAGTGCCAAACCCCCAAGCTGGAAGATGCCACGCTCCGTTGGAACACTGAATAACCTCAACAATTCGGCCCTCCTGCCAAAGATGTCCAAACCCTCCAGTAAATATGCCAAACAGTAGATCAGGTGAATGCAAGAACAATCCAAGTGCTCAAATCCTCAAAATCCCTCTCAAACCCATAGATCTAACTTCCCTCCAAAGAATGGTGCGCCCCCCTGGATGCCTGAAACCCTAGATAATTCGGCCTCCATCCTAGATGCCTCCAAATGCTCCACAAAACCACTAGAATGATAGATCGGGGCCTGGTTACCTCACTGGTGAATTCCCAAGCGAAATAGTGAAGACATCCTCCTCCGTGTGAAAATTTCTTTCCAGATCTGAAAATGTGTCTTCCGTTCATCCTCATGCTTGGTGGAAGACATTTTATTATTGGAGCAGCCTACATCCTCAATGCTTGAGGGTGTGATTGATGTTTTTCATGTAGATTTGTCTTTGGAGAGGCACATAGTTGATGATTTTCAGATCGATGATGGACTGCCATGTACTTTTTCTAGACCATATTTCAACCCTCTTTATCATTGGATTGAGTTAACAATGAACATGTGTTGGAACATGCTTTCCTATTGCAGATTTTTGTATTGGCTACCATGCATGTCATGTAGTTTCAATTTGCAACCATATTGTCATGAAGATTCTAACATATTTTTATGTGACCTTTGATGTAGCCCTGTTTTGGTTTTTCACCAAACACAAGGAAAGAGTTCATGGTATTGACGAGATTCTTGAATGGCTACATTGGTTATTTGATTTCACATGGCATCTAATTTCATCTTAGGTTAGAGTAGAATAGGATGAATAAACTCAACACATTTGTGAGCATTAAGTTTATTTTCATGTTATTTTTGGCATTGTTGGCTTATGCCTTTTCCTTGTAAGCTAATTTGATGTAATGGACTATATGGACATTGTATGTGGTATTTAGGATCCATCCTGCCACATGATTTTGCTTCCTCTTGCTTTCTTGCTTGTCTTCTTCTTCACAGGTCAACCAAAGATTTATGGGGTTCTCATGCACTCCCAAGAAGAGTACATGTCCTCAAGTTGGAGCCTAATGTTACACCTCATATTGTACGAGGTTCCACATTGTGATTTTCATCACATTGATGAAATTTGAAGTTGGTATCATTGTATCTTTTTGGATGGATTGGGGGTACACACACTCTTTCTTTGCTTGGAGACGCTACTTCCTGACTGAGTTGGTGTTTTGGGTTGGAGAGGACTCACTTCTCTTTGGTGGATGGTCATGGTTGATAGTCTTCTTATGGTTTTGGATGTTATTTTCATGCCTTTGTTTTATGGATCACTCTCTTGACATATGGATGCTTGCTACTTCAAGTGTTATATTCTTCTTGAAGCATCTTGGTGATCTTATGGCACCTATAGATGGGTTCTGTTAGCGATAATTCTTGTCATGGGTTCGAAAGCATTCGGGTCTGCAAGTTGCACGAAATGCTTAAGCGCAGCACGGGAGAATTCCTGCCCTTCTCCAAGTAGCAGGTCAAGCGAGCGGGCAAAGTGTCATCGGCAGCATCCAAGTCCTTTTTGCGAAGTAGATCAACGGTCGGCAGGTAATTGCAGATTAACTGAATCGCGTTAAGTATAGCGCTTAAAGTTTTAAGGAAGTCAACGGTCGGAATCCTTCAAGAGGCACTCGCGAAGTTACGAGGGCCGTTGATCGCAAGCAGTTCAAGCGTCGTGTTATTTCTTGAACTCGGGGACTCAGGAGTTCACAAGGTAAAGACCCAAGTATTGGGTACTCGAGGCGCGAGGATGCGAGGAGCGAGAAGGTGGATAGCCGTTGGATCTGGATCGAGGAGAACCGTTGGATCCGCACGTAGGATCGCGTATCGGGGCCTCGCAAGAAAAGGCTCGAGAATTTGGGCGCGGGAATCGCGAGATTGCGAGAAGCGATATCCCGACAGCTGGAGGCAGTGGGGGCCATAGCAGAGTCGGCGAGTGGAATACAGGTGGCACGAAGCCTCGGGATCTCGCCGCGAGAAGTCCCGAAGTATTGGTGTTAGGATCCGCGAGGCACGAAGTGCCGAGAGAATCTCGGGCCCGGGCCCACAAAGGTATCAGGAGAAATCAGAACCGTCCATCAAAGAGGGACACGTGGTGCGCGATTAGGCTCCATCACCTCCTCGCCCCTCGCAACTTTAAAGAAGAATGACTAACTCCCCCCAGCCGCGAGTCGCGAGGTGCCGAAGGCGTCCAGAGCCTGGGCCCACACTATCGCCGAGGAGATCTCAGCCGTCCATCTAGAAGGGACACCTGGCAGCGAGTAGAGCCATCTCGGCGCTTCACCCATCGCGACTCCAACACACAAAAAGCAGCTCCGTTATTTTTCGAGGTACGAGGTGCCGGGGGAATCTCGGGCCCGGGCCCACGACATCGCCAAGAGAAATCAGAACCGTCCATCAAAGAGGGACATGTGGTGCGTGATTAAGCTTCTCGCCTTCTCGCCCCTCGCAACTTTGAAGATCGAAGACTAGCTCCTCCCAGCCGCGAGACGCGAGGCGCCGAAAGCGCCTTTGAAGATAGGCACAAGGTCATAGCCTGTGGTCACTCGGGGGTGATAGAAAGAACCGCGCAAAAGGCCGAAGCGCCGGGTTTAGCTGCAAAAAGGATCACTGTGTTCTCCAGGTGCCAGTTCAACTTGATCTCCATCTTGATACCTGCTCGAAGTGAATGAAGAAGAGACAGGGTGGTTGAAACCTCGCCTCACTTATTAATTGCAAGGTATGGATGTCCCGACAGGAAGCCTGCCCGAGANGGTTTAGCTGCAAAAAGGATCACTGTGTTCTCCAGGTGCCAGTTCAACTTGATCTCCATCTTGATACCTGCTCAAAGTGAATGAAGAAGAGACAGGGTGGTTGAAACCTCGCCTCACTTATTAATTGCAAGGTATGGATGTCCCGACAGGAAGCCTGCCCGAGATGGTCCTTTGTACTGGTTTTCCCACAAAATCCATGCCGATGTCCTCGACTCACCAGGGAAGTCTGCGCACGCTAATTCGGCATTTAAGGGCTCAACTACCCCTTAGCATGAGCCATGTAGAGTTAAGGTGGCGTATGACAGAGGAGTGCAGGCCAGATTTGATTGAAGAGACGCCCCATCCTGAAAGTCTAAGACGCCTCTGTTGGGCAAATGTTTTAGGAGTATATATACTTAGTGTTGATATTTTTCAAGGGATCGATGGTTGAGCAGAGCTCCCTACTGTAATGTTTTAACAGCTATTTCAGCTTTCAACTTGTGTATCTGTATATGAGATTTCTTGTTTTATGACAGACAGTTCTTCTTACTCCGACTATTTTCATCTCATGCTAAGAGAATTCGTGATTGACTGAGTCGCGCGAGTTATTGCAGTTATGTTATGATAAAAGATTTAATGTCGCATTACTGCATTCTCTGGTTTTACGTTTGAATGTAAGATGATATTGCATTTGGACGTCTTCCTCCTCAGTCTGTTAGAAACCTGCTGTTTATAACAGACCTCTGCGTTCCTCTCATATAAGTCTTCCACCTGTTCACCCTTTACTACAGCACACTGTCTGAAATTTACGCAAGACCTCACTTGCTCATGCATACGTGGCCTGGTTTCAGAGTTGGAACGCTATTGTTTTGAGTTTCCTTCCATTCGATCACCCATCTATAAACAATCGTGACATAAAACTGATGGGCGTCGGGCTCTGCTCTTGCTAGCAATCCAGGAGTGACTTCCGTTGCCAACAGGTTCCATGCAAAGCTTAAGTGTGTCGTGGGATAGCATAGGAGGGCACACATGAGGCATAGTAACAACATCCTATGACTGATCGTAGGGCTGCAGGAAGAGAATTGAGTTGTGTAGGGTTGTAGGGTGCACCAATTTGCAAGAGGTAGTAGAGATTGCAATTAGAAGAAGAAAAAACCAGGAGAATACCGCATGCTTGTGAACCATAGATAGGAGAGGCATGATCTAGTAACAAGTGTAGTTTCAAGGCCAAGTACATTGAAATCATGCAAGATAATCAATCACCCTATTACACATAAGCCAAAATAGGCACAAACAAACATTGCAAGAGATCAAGATGGGCACAAATAGAAGCCACGAACCACAAAATATAAGTTTGAAATTGGAAACAAAAAAGGCTGAATTTTAGCAAAGGTGCAACAAACCAAATCGACAAACAAACAAAGACAATTCGTAGGAGGGTCACAAAGAAAAGTTTCAAAGATTGTGTAATAGAAAATAAATCAAGTTGTTGTAAAAGAAGGGTAGAATTCACGTGGAGTGTATAAACCTACAGTTAGGGCACCCAAACATGAGGAACATATGGAAAATTGAGCCGCAGTAACAACAGTCAGGGCCGACCTAAGGAATGTGCATACAGCGGTTGAGGCATAGACGAAATGCACAAAAGGAAGAAACTAACCACAATGAAAGTAGAAGGGCTGACATAAATAAGAAAAGGTCGACCATAGCCAATTCAAGAAAGGTCGCAGCACATCCACAAAACGGTTGATGTAATTCACAAAAGAGACGCCCTGCAGTGATAAATCTAAGTCGACCTACAAAGGGTAAAGTTGCAACCATAGTGAAAAAATACATGGCCGCAAGGGGCAGAATGTGGGTGCGAGAGGTGTGCAAATACATAGAAATAACAATTTTGTCTTTTTTATAAAGGATTTATTTTGGGCAGAATTTTGTTTCCTAAGGATTTCAAGTTGATGGAGGTACACAATTGATCGTTGTTAGAAGTGATGTGTTACAAATGTTTTTAACTTCAATTTTTGGTGATCAAATATTTTGAAACCCAACATTTTGGTGCTTGATACATATGATAAGATAAGATAAGATCATTTTAATAATGCCCAATGAATGACCACAAAAGTAGGTCAATAGGACTACTAAGTACAACAATATCAATGGAAAGTGGAAGCATAAGAGCCCCTCCTATAAAAGAAAGAGAAAAGCAAATCTAATCTCTAAGAACTAAGATCTAAGAACAAAGCTCAAAGAGAAATCCACCCAAAGAGGGAGTATCGAATACAAATACAACTGAGTGTGTACTGTTGAGAACCAAAACCTCGGGAGAAAAGTTATGTATATGGGTTCAAGGGAGAGACGATCATGAACTGCTAGAGTTATATTCTGAGACCGAGGAGGGAGACTGAGAGGTATGTCCCTCCTCCATGTCAACAATCCTAGAATGTTAATCTCTCCTAACATCCAAGGTCGTAGAAAAGAAACTCCTAATAGTTGACTAGCTAGATGAACTGGAAGAATTGGGCAGTGAAATGTGTCATTACCTATAAGAATCAACTTGTCATTGGGGTCTAGAGCAAGTCCATTGTCTATTGGTGATGTGAAGTATACCAGGTTCTGAGAGAACATATCCACAGGACTCTCGAAGAGGTAGGATGCCTTGCTGGCAGAAGGTGTACAGCCCCTTAAGGTCTCATAGATTTGGAAGTAGAGGTGGTGTCGCTCTCAGCCTGTCGCTTGGTGCCACTATCAAGTGGGAGCACCGAGAAGAAATATGTGATCATCCTAAGGGTGTTCAGTCAGGGGGTGCCCATAGAACCTAAGATCAGAGTCTAAGGACCTGCCTCATGAACAAATCCAAGCATCTCTAGTTCGAATACTAGAAGGTGGAAAGTGAGTTCTATAAATCTCTGAATAGATAGAAAAAAAATTGCGTGTACAATGAGTGGCAGGAAATGGTTGATAGCGGAGACTCTAATGCCAATGTAATTTGGCATCAAAGATATGGACATTTATGTTTTTTCCATCTTCCCATTCTAGGTAGGTTTGAGATGGTTGATGGCCTACCTAATATTGAGAAGACAAAAGGGAGATGTATGACATGCTTGGCTGGAAAGAAGCACAAAGAATTTATTGACATGGGAACAAGCATAGCATTAGAGATTGTACATGTTGAACTTTGCAATCTAACAAGACTACCATCATTGTTAGGTGTCAGGTATTGTTTTCTTGTGGTTAATGATTTTTCACAAAGGTTATGCGTCTTCTTTTTAAAGCAAGAGATAGATGCTTTAAATCCTTTTTACAAAATTTAAGACAAAGGTAGAAGAAGAAGGTGGTAGGAAGATAAGTGGTATTTAGTTATACAGTGAGGAATAGTGTAATATGTTCATTGGTTTTTGTAAGAAAGGAGTTCGATGGCGTAGGATGACCCACAAAAGACAAAAGGAGTTGCGGGATGCTAGGCTTAGGCTTGAAGAAGCTTGTATTTTCCATGATGAAGATATCCACAATGTGGTCCTTGAAGAGGATGCTATAAAGTTGGAGATAGTGATTTGTAAGGGATAGGAGTATAGTACCAAGGGGGCTCGAGTTCGTTCCAGGTTACAGTGGATTAATGAAGGGGACAAGGGCTCCAATTCTTCTTTCATTTCCTAAAAAGGAAGGTGCTAGCTAACAAGGTTCTTGGTTTACACAAAGTTGATGGATCCCTTGCTAAGGATCCAATCGAGGTCAAAGGTATGTTTGGATTACACTTTCAAAATATTTTTTCCCATATGCCTTGATAGACTGTGTGGTGGGTTCTAGGAACTCATGTCACAAGGTTATCCCACATAAGATTTCTATTAGAAATCAAGACCAATTGAATCGGTACTTCTTGAAAGAGGATCCTTTTGTGGCCCTTAGTTCTATGCAGAATGGCAAGTTGAGGGGTTTGGATGTTCTTCCTTGCAAATTCTACACGGCCATGTGGGAAACAGTAGGAGATGATTTATGTTGTTTGGTACTTGAAGCCTTTTCCTCTAGAGTGTTAACCAAATATCTTAACCAAGGTTCTTCTAAAACTAGGGATACCATTGTGGGTTGGAGACCTATTACCTTGCTCAATGTTGCTTATAAAATCTTGAATAAATCAATGGTTCTTTGTGTTGATGATTACAGTTGCGTGAGACATCCTCCAGGACACAGACTGAGTGAGTCGGCCTGTGAGAGAGCCCATGAGTTGGGTGTGCCCATGAGATGGGTGTGTGGTTCCTCTTTGAGATGGAGATGGAACATTGTGTGCCCCTGTGTAGGGAATATGCCCATGAGCTGGGAGTGTCGTTCTCTTTGAGAAGGAGATGAAACAATGTGTGCCCCTGAGAAGGGAAGATGCCCATGAGAAAGATGTATCGTTTGAGATGAAATTATGTGTACCCCTGTGAGGGGTGAAGGAGCCCATGTGATGGGCCTACTATTCTCCTCTGTGCAAAGAGTTGAGATGATGTGATACTCCAGATGATTCTCTTGTGAGACTCAGTGAGATAGAGATCTGTTGAGTAGGAAGTTCCTGTGGCTGAGCACAGGTGGACGTGATCCTAGTGGCTGAGCACTAGTGAGTGTGTATCCTGATGATTATCCTATGAGACGCAGTCAGACAGAGATCTGTTGACTTGGACGTTCCTGTGGCTGAGCACAGGTGGACGTGATCCTAGTGGTTGAGCACTAGTGAGTGTGTATCCTGATGATTCTCCTGTGAGACGCAGTGAGACAGAGATCTGTTGACTTAGACGTCCCTGTCGCTGAGCACAGGTGGACGTGCCCCTAGTGGCTGAGCACTAGTGGGTGTGTGAGATCCCTTGCTATATTGTCTAAGAGTCAAACTTACCTATAACCCTAATTGTGATGTAAAGGGTACAGGTAGGCCCCACCATAAAGTGAAAGATAATTAATGTGAAAGATAATTAATGTAAAAGACAATTAATATGGTAATTATTATTTATATTTTGAGTTATTGAGGTTGGCCCTATTGTGACATTAGACACTACTTTTGATGTGTCTAGTCTAATATAAATAAAGGTGATTTCCCCATTGAGGAAATATAACACAATTGTGATTTTGGAAATTTCAACAAGTACAATTTCTAGGGCTGAAGTGTGCACCTCTCTTGGGCGCTAGCCTTCTAGGTTTTGTGAGCACCCTTTTGTGTGCTAGGTTTATGGTGTGGGAGGTCTTTCTCTTGAAAAATATAGCAAAGGATTGGCTAGGTTTTCTTCCCTTGTTGAGAAGGGTTTCCCAGGATACTTCTTGTGTACTTGTGCATGGTGTTTCTTCTTGTGATCTTGGTTACTACAGCAAATTTTTTATGGTGTAACTGCAATTGTCTATGGTTCAAGTAAAATGCTAAAATTGAATGAACTTCATGCTTGAGCCTAGCTTAATGAAAAATCAACACTTTGTATCCGCACTTTGGCCAAGAAGGTCGTTTGGAAGAAACAGACAAGTTTTGTGCAGGGTTAGTTTATTCTAGACATGGTGATCTCAACCTAGGAGACCTTTGAATGGGCCTACAAGTTTGGTCAACAGTCTCTTTTTTATAAATAGACTTTCACAAGGCTTATGATTGAATTGATTGGTCCATTATCATGGAGATGTTCACTTATTTGGGGTTTGGACCATAGTGTGGCCATTGTGAATACTCTCTTCTCTAATGCCTCAACATTTGTTTCAGTTAATAATTCTCTATCCCCCCAGAATTTGTTGCATCATTTCACCTAATCGGGGTGCCCCTTGGCCCTTTACTTGTATGTCTTGACAATTGATGTTTTGGGTTATCTTATGAAGGTTTCCCATCGTTAGGGTAGGTGTAGGGCATCTTGCTTCTTGATGGGTCAAAGATGGTTAATAATCATTTTGCAAATGACTCTCCATTTTGTGCGAGGGAACCAGGACATTGTAGATGGTACTCGAGCATGTATGGATCTTTTATATGAAACGTCAAGTGCAATTATTAGTGAGCATAAGATAGATTTTTGGTTAGTTGATTTTGGACATTCTACCTAGATGGCTTCCCAAAGCTTGGACCTATGTTAGGCCAAGGGTCATTGTGCAATATCTTGGCATACCTTTTGGAGTGGGGATTTCACCTATTGCTATGTAAGAGTGGTGTCTTTAGCAACTTCAGAATAAGATTCATCTCTAGCAGTATAAAGATTTTTCGTTCACTGAGAAACTGACAGTGGTTGGGAGGATTCTTCAAGCCTCTCACATATACTATGTCTCCTATTGGTTGTCGAGTCAAGCTCAATTTAAGTGTTTGGAGTATATCTTGTGGTCCTACTTGTGGTCGAAGTATGGTAGAGAGAGGGGTCTTCAAACAATCCCATGGGACGTGTGTATCATGCCCAAGGATGGGGGGCTAGGGTTGATTGGTATTGCCACCCAAAGGAGCATCCTTTCTACCAAATGGGTAGTGGATGCTTGGAGGGGACCACTCCTTGGTAGGTATTACTACGACATCTACTGTAGACAATGCAGCATGTTGGCAAGGTGCGGGGAGACTTTGATTTGTGTGACATTATCCCTTCCCCCCACATGTTCAAGGTCTTCTGTTTGTTTATCTTCAAGAGAATTTGGACAACTTGGAAGATAGTAGCAGGTTTGGTCAAATGGAATATGGAGGCAATAAGTGGGTTGGGAATTAGGGAGATTCCCTATTTCAGCTTGTTAACCCCCACTTGTGCTTGCACTACTGGAGGGTTAAGATCCAGCAAGATTGAAGATTCCATCAAGCTAGTTCCAATGCAGGTGCACCCAAACATTGATATTGATTAGAGCCAATTTCACCAAAGTCCGAGAAAACTGCTAATCTTGGCAGTATGTTTTTTTCCAGGATCCTAAGATGCAAGGGCCCGCATGACAGAGATGTTTATATATTCATGCTCCTCATTAAAAAAATGAATCCAATAAGACTTCTTTTCCCACTCATGAATGTTTAGCTAAATTAGATTTTGTCTATTGTGAGCTAAACTTTCTTACACACAAGAAATTCCCACCTTAGGGAAGGTGTCACTTGCACATTGATTGGAAGCATCTACAACAAAATTAAGAACAAATAAAAAATTTAAAGAAAAAAATTGTGCTTATTTATACATGCAAGTTACTATATAGGTACAAAAGGTTGAACTTGATGTGGCACACCTATGCTAGTTCATACAATACTAAGGGAGCGCACCTTGAACCATGAGTAGAGACTCGCTCATTGATTCTCCATCCCATTATACCCACTCTAAACAATCTCAAGGACCAAGGAAAGGCCTCAACACAAACTTGGTCAATTTGTTCACAAGAGAAGGGAGTGTATCCATAGCTTTCCCCTTCACTTCCACCCCATAATGATAAATTTCCAGCACTTGCTCTTGTGATTTTCGAGACAGAGAAGCCTCCAAAAACTAAGTAGGCCAATGATGGATGGGGTCTTTCCATTCCTGGCCTAGAATCAATGAATGATGGATGGGGCCCACCCCCAAGGACCACGATGATCCACCAGTGGATGCATGGCTTATCCAGCATCACTCAAGGCTTGATTTATGACTATTGATGTGTTCCTTTCGTGTTGTCTATTGGAAAGTTGTGTTTATTTTTTTTCAATTTCCATTTGAACTTTTATTAGCACTATGAAATGTCCAAGAGGTAATTTTATTTTAATCTTTTTTGGCTATTTTGGTGGTGGGTCCACCCAATTTTGGACTAGATAGTGTTCATTGCTTAACTGCCCACTTTTTCTTTATAAAATGCTTATCATGTACATTATTTGTTTATATTAATAATCGAAGGATGCATTTTATTCAAAATTGATGTGTTTCTTTGTTTTATAAGGCAATATGTCCAAGCAATTGCACCCCCTACAACCTTTGGCTCTCGATATCTTCTATACCCGTTTGTGATCTATACATGAAAAAGTTTCCAAACAGTTTGATGACTTGGAATTCGCAAACACGGGGTGGTAGTTGATGATAGGTATTTAATGCCTTGTAAAGATGAGATAAAATTAGCTCTTTGAAGGTATGAGGTTGTTCAAGTTCTAATCTGAAATATTTATTTTAAACCGATAATTTAGTCTAATAACCTTTAACTTTCTCCTCATTGTTTTTGCAAGCAATAAAAATGTCAATTTGCAATTTTAGGGTCAAGGTAGTCCCTTGTGTTTTCATTTCTCTTCATACCCAAAGTTGGCTCTCAAAAGTCTCACAATGTGAGTTTTTTCATAATGACCGCCATAATATATGCAAAGACAAAAGCTAGTCAAGTGTCTGGATTTGATCTCAATGTCTTCTTGTGTGTTGTTCCATTGTTTGTAATTGGCTTTCCTATGCATGCATTGGTTATTCCATAGGGTTTTTGTTTCACATTCAGGTTTTAGACCTTAGCTCAAATCATCTTACAAGTTTTCACTAAATGGTTTCAAAGGATTTTATTGCTCAATTCATTTGTTATGTCTTCTTGGTTGAGGATCTTGTATGGCCATGCAACATCTTCTCAACTCCAACTTGTCATGCATACATTTCAAGATCTTAGTGAATTTGATGTTCCTACAAGGTCATGGATGGAGACCAAAGGTAATTTAACCAAATCCCAGCCCTAGTTTAAATTAGCATAAATTATTCATCTTTATGCTTACTCTCATTCTTTTCTTTGCTGCGGGAGTGGCTCAACCATCCTCTACTTGTGGAATTTCATCCTCTACTCATCAAATTCCTCAGTTTCAACTTTCAACTTTCAAGAAAATCCATTTCTTGTTCAAGCCAAACTATGGAAGGGAGCATCACTATTGTTTTTGTAAATGCTATCGCACGAATTGTAGGTTGGGCAAAGCCCAACCCAATCTACAAAGTTGACACCACTATGGGAATACCTACCCACTGTCACCTTAGATAGGTACTCCCCTCGCTTTAGTGAAGGAGAAATCCTACACAAGGGGGGAATCCCAAGTGACCCTAGGGGAATTGAGACGGAGGGTGGAGAGATAATGAAGGGAACCCCTTAGGTAAATGATGGAGGAAGGTAAAGGGCTTGGAAAAGAGTCTTGCAGATGGAGGATAGTTTCCAAAGATTTGGGTACCTGCACCAGAGTGTTACACCTGCCCGAGACAAGACAAATAATAGTGATACAAGCCTTGAGATCAATGGGACAAGCAAGTGAAGCTTGTTGTCCTAAATTACAGCAGTAAACAAAGGTATATATCATAAATGAAATCAATTATTTACCACAGAAATAATCATCAAAAGCATCAAAAATTTATTGAGTAATGAAGCATTAAACAAGTAGATAAATTCCCAATACTTTGGCACAAGCTTTGATGGTGAGTTAGGGCTGCAAAAAAGCAAAAAAGATGTTTTCAGAGATTTTTCAGAGCATCCAAGTGGCTGTAGCAAATATTTGATACAGAAGCAAATTCCAACCATGAAAATGGACAAGTAAATAGACAAAAAGATAGACGATAAGTAGTAGAATGAGAGTACAAGTTTAAAAGTAATTTCAGCGGTTGAAAAGAAAGTTATAGTAAGAGATTGAATGTGTTTTGCTGCAGCCCTAATGGCTGTAGCATAAAGTTATAACAGAAATAAGATGTACTTGGCTAAGCTAGATGCCCTAGTGGCTCAAGCAAGCCTAGAGCATGTAAATTTGATTCCACTTTAGACAATTGAAATATCTCAACAAAACACGTTATCCAATGCAACTATTTTGTTTCTCCAAAGCAATTTTCAAACCAGTGCTTTGAATCTATTGGGTAAATGGAGCCTTGGTTATAAGAGTTAGATCCACAATATCTCTAGGGGTGTAAGCCCTCTTACTCCCTAGAGCATGCAAAACCAACAAAGGTAAGTCTAGGAGGGTGTAATCCCTTTTACTCCTTCTAACAACCTTGTAAAAATGACTGATCAAGTTACAAATAAAATGGACCTTGGTGGAGGGTGTGTGCCCTTATACTCCTCCAAAGGTTTTAGACAAGTGTAGCATGAAACAAAAAGAAAATGCCAACAAAGTGCAGAAATTTCCTTACCAATTTTACAAGATAGCAAGACCAAACCCTAGTTTATCAAGATAATTCCATCAACATGCAATAGAACAAGCCTCCAAGAGGTGTGCACCACAATATACCATAAAAAGAATCCAAAAATGTTTCACAAGAGAGAGATAGTCCAAAATGCCCAAGTAGGGTGCAAATTTCAGCTAAGTAGTCCTCTAATGAGAGAGCTATGATAAAAATGAAATGATTTTGATCCTTATTTACACAAAACCTCTAAAAAGTGTTTGTCCACATTTAGTTAGGGTAAACCAGAAAATAAGGGAGCCATTCCCCTTTATTTTTCCCCTTTACAAAGTAATTTAAATTTAACTTAAAATTTGCACAAAAATAAACCCTAAAAGGTGGCGTCAACCCTTCTAGGGTGACGTCTTGGCACTTCAGCAAGTCGTTGAGAAAAAAGGAGGAATTCGTTGGGCCTCCTAAGGCTTCCTCTTCATGCGCTAGGCTCCTCTCCATGATGCAAAGGATCCTCCTCCTCCAAAGGTGCCAAGTGTCCATCAAAACATCATCATCACCACCAAACTCTAGCCCCAAACAAGGCGTCAAGCCCCAAGATGCAGCATTTTAGCCTCCAAAGGCAAGTCGTTGGGCTTGTAAGAGCTAGGTGAGGTCCTCCAAGGTGTCTTCCTTTGCATCCAAAGGAAACGTTCATCCTCTGTCTTTCTCCAAGGTCTGGGCTATGGCATCCAACTAGTGCGCTTCCTACCCCAATGAAGGCCCAAGCTGGGCTTGCTCCTTCAAAATGTCCATCAAACAAGGTCCTGCAAAGACAAACAAGTGCGCCCTCCAAGGATCTCAAATCAAATATACCATGGAAAGTAAAATCACATTTAATACAAGAGCCACCTAAACATGTGCATCAAAACTACCTTATCAAATTAAACAAGTGCTCAAAGACCCTATGCAATTTGCCAAGTTTAGGTATGGGAGGGTTGACAAGGTGACCTATTGGGTGAATCATTCCTTAAGTCAAGGAGTGTTTCCTAGGTGGACCCTCTCTAAGTCATGTGGAAGAGATGAAGTGGATGGGGGTAATACTTTTGGGCATGGGTTTCATGATATACAAGGGTTCATATTTTCTCATTTATGGGTGCCTTTGTAGAGGGTGTGTTGCACCTTCATTTTCAATGCATCCTTTTTTCAATCCCATTCATTTGCCATTAATTAATTGAAGTCCAGAACAACTGGGTAATCCCAATGGGTAACATAAAGCTTGGGAGGCGGTACCACAATATCACTTGAAGGGAGAGGTACACAGAGTGCCATAGGGGTAAAGCAAAGGTTGTAACGCACTTGTGTAGATCCCTCAACAAGTGGGATGTCTATAATAATATGAAATTGTTTTTTTGTAGGTCTTTGATTTTTAAAGGAGAAACGTTTAATCATTCTCAAGACCTCTTTGGGCGAGCATTTGGAAGTTTATAGTTTGGCTTTTATCTTTTGTTAACTACATTCCCTCTAGGCCTTTAGCCCCTTCTTCCCATGAAATGAGGTACAATCCCTTCTTGGGTCAGTGAACCCAAAAATCCCAAAAGATAAGGAGATGAAAAGGATGAAGTGTGAAAAATGATAAGTATGATCGGGAATGGCACGATGACTCGTCAAGGGAACCTCCCAGTAGCAAACCCTGTGATGTCCCGTCCCCAAGATTAGGCCAGCAGGGAGTGACTTAGTAGTCTATATGTTCCCGTAGACTATAGTCAGGCACAAACAGGGAACCAGATTGAGAAATAAGGAGGAATTAAGGCTAAACGATGAATGAAGCCAAAATACTTAGGAAAAGTCACTTAAGCCTAAGTCAACGGAGAATTAGAATGAAAAGGTGATAAGGGGGGACTTAATTAACAAATAAATCACTTAGGAGGAAAGGTGCCTAGGTTAAGTGATGTCAACGAAGAATTAGGTCGGGAAAGATATAAAGGAAGGAATTTGACCTAATTCCTCATTATGCATTGTTATGATTTGATGTTGAGAGCTTCCAGAGGAGGAGGAGAGCCGACCTTACTGTTTTGTGGATTTCTGGAGGAAACCACCACCCTTGATCGGTTTCGGTGTTGAGAGACACACCCTAGCCCATNGGAGATACCATCCAAGTATTTCACCATTCATTTCAAGAGTATTCAGTGTGGAGGGCGCAGCTCAGCCAAGGAGGGCGCAAGCTATTTTGAGGATTCAGAGATCTGCAGTAGACCTGTGTCTCGATTGCAGATTCATTCCGACCCAGTAGAGATCCAGCCAGGGCACTTCCATTGAGCCATTTATCATCCGATTCCGACGGTGGAATCTTGCATATCGATCCATCCAGCCATTTTGGGTGCAGTGATTCCGGACAGACGTTTGGCGTTGCATGCAGGTGTTCCAGAGCAGATCTGGCCAAACCCTTCCGACCCATTTCATCATTTGACGAGACGATCGTTTTGAACCATATAGTAGCCGATTCCGACGGTGGAATCTTTTGGGGCGCATTCAGAGTCCAAGGAAGGGCGCAAATCCCCTAGGGGTCCAGATCCGGTGCCGTAGAGGTCCGATTCGAGTTCCAACAGACGTCCATTCTAGTATAGAGACCAGGGCGCATCTATTGGAACAGTTCCGAGCACATTCTGACGGTGGGTTCTTCAGATCGAGTTTTCCAGCTGGTAGCTGTTACCGTATTTCGCCGAAATCACAAATTTTTGTCGATCTATCCGTGCATGCATCAGATCTGCTATCTTCTTATGATCACGGGTATTTTTGTTATTTGATTGTATTCCAGTACAGATCCAGGAGATCTGACTGACGCCTAGATTATATTTTTCCAGTAGGCTATTGTATTTCCATGCTTGAACCGTTATTATTCATGATAT
>JASDQU010100023.1:199770-279871 GCA_032191745.1 Picea mariana | reverse complement strand
ATATTATATATATATATATATATATATATATATATATATATATATATATATATATATATATATATTTATATATTTCATGTTTTTTTTTTAAGATCATACATTTTATAGGATAAAAAGCAAATGAAACACCTTCTCTAATATCTAATTTCAACTTTTTTTCACTAGAACCTTAAAAAAATTGGGTTTGCAGGGGTTTGAGGTTTTCAATGCCTCTAAATTGATTTGTAACACCAACAATGTTTATCTACACTATTTTTAAAGTGTTTTGTGTTGAATGTGGTTCTTTGTATTTGGATGAGGCCTTGTCACAAAGGTGCATTTCATTGATTAGTCATCATGTTTCATTTTCATCTATCGAATCTTAATTGAAATTGATACACAACTTTACCATGCAAAAAATCTCATAGTTCAAACTTTAACAAGTCTACTTGAATCATGTTAAAATGAACAAAGCTCATAACTTCTTTTTACTAACTAAAATGTTTCACTTTTCCACATATATAGAGCAAAGGGATAAGTTAATTATTCAACAAATTCAATTTCCTTTTAATGGAAAATCTTGCTTAAATCTAATAGATACTTCCACTTAATGGATGTGAATTTTGATTTTAAAACTTTGTTCTTAGGGGTTTTGGTATATTAAAGGACTAATTTCATTGTCAAAATTTTGTAAAAAATAAATCAAGACAAAATCTTACATCAACGAATAAATAAATGAATTAATTAATTAATAATGATAATAATAAATAAGTAAATAATAAAAATAAACTCACTAAAAAAGTTAAGTTTGCTCATTTTTTTCCAAGGTGGCAAAACCTATCATCATATCATTTTCAATAGACAATGAGGACAATGATCACTAGTTGTCATTTGTGAATGTATGTTGACTCATCATCGTTATTCAAGTAAAACCACGCTACTTGAAATAACTTGTTAGTGGTCCATAAGGGCATAGACTTTCTCTCGTGCCAAATGCCTCTCGGTCTTGGATCGTTAACCTATTTCCTTATATCCGAGGAAGATGAGCTATTGGCCAATTAGAAACAATTGTAAGCCTTATTCCATAACCAAAAGGTTGTTTCAACTTAGAAGAGAGCCAATATACCTTGTGGCCATTCTTGAAACTATCTCCACTAAGATCATATACTTTTTAATAAGATTCTCCTTAATATCTCAAATTTTATAATATTTTAAATTATTTAAATTTTTATTTTATATATATGTTTTTTTAAAAGTATTTCAAAAATAAATTTAATTAATTAATAATAAAATATATTCAAACATTAAACTATTACATATTTTTATAATTAATTATTTTTTTAAATAAAAAATATTTTAAATATAATATAAAAAGGTATTTTAAATGTTAATATGAAAATATTTGCAGCCGTAAGTTGACATGATAATTTGTCATATTTTCTCGCTATATGTAAAGTTATTAATTTCTGTGACATTAACAAAACATTCCGCGAGTATGTTTTGAACTAAATCTCAAAAACGTAGAATCTTTCTAGACATTAATACAAACTAGTTTTGTGATGAGGTGGCTTAAAAGACGAAGAAGAAGTAAGGCTTAGAGAACAACGGTGCGTATAGCACTATGTGGTTCGAGCAGGTGTAATTATAATTATATTACCTTGCATAAGAAGCAATTATAACAACAAAACTAAACATTGTAGATCATATTGATGATAAAGGAAGAATATTGTTTTTTAAGATTAACAAAGAAAGTTGTATAGCAATAAGTCCCTACAACAGGTAAAGCACGTGTAGGTTGTGTTAATAACATTATTTTGATTTCATAAATAGGTAGTAAAGTATAGAGCGGTAGCAAAGAAATAAATTAAATTAAATTAGTTGATTTATTAGAGCATTGCATTGTATTTTGTTGCTATAAAGTCGGAGTATTGTATTATATTTCACTGTCAGCAGCGACAACTTCTATATCTGCAGATTTAACTTTGTTAATTTTAAAGTTAATCATAGAAGATTTATAGTGGATTAGCATGGCTTACTGCAAGTCAAATTATTCCACTTAATTGGCAAGCCGGTGCTATGTACAGATTCACTTGTCAACCATAGATTCACTTGTCAACTATGGTTGACAATCTCATTGCATGCAACTTATATCTTGGTAATGTATTAAGATGAGCTATAATTTGTACTCTGCTTAATATAGATCTGACCATAGTAAACATTGTAAGTATTATAGGTTTGTATGATTAATTTTATGTCTAAATATTAAGAAATTTGAAAGTCTTCCATAAATTTAGTTTTAAGATTTTAGTAGAGAGATCTATTTCAATTTGAATTATATAATTGTAGTTACAGGGCTTATCTCTCAATTCAAGCAATTTTTAAGACTCTAAATTCATTATTGTGTTTGACTTATATCTTGGAGATGTTTAGGTTTTGAATTCGAGTGTCTTAGAGACGTTTAGGTTTTGAATTCCAGTGGTATATTGACACAATCTTTGCTTGTCACTTCAAAATATATGTGCTAACAACACCAGTTCATTTGACAATGCCCATTCCATGTTACAATCTTACAAATATGTAAACACATTTGCCTAATTGTATGTAAATGAACTCCCTAACTTCTACAGCTTGAGTTGGTAGTGATATCGACTAAAAATTTTGTATAGAAATAGTGTTGCAATAAAAAAAACAATCACGAAAAGTATCAACGTACTTGAAAAGCAAGGAATTTCAATTATACACCAAAGCATTAAATAATTATAATTATAACATATAATTTCAAAGAAATTGATTTCTTTAAAGTATTATAATATATAATTTAAAAGAGGAATTTCAATTATACACCAAAGCATTAAATAATTATAATTATAACATATAATTTCAAAGAAATTGATTTCTTTAAAGTATTATAATATATAATTTAAAAGAAATTGATTTTTTTAAACATATTATAATATATAATTTCAAAAAAATTGATTTCTTTAAACAAAGTATATTATTGCTATATAATTTCTATATAATTTCTCAATGTAAAGCTATGCAATTTCTCCTTAGTAAAAGGAGATTTTATTTTTTTAATAATTTAATTTCCATGTCATTAGATTTGTTTGATTATAGTGCCCCCTAAAGTGTTATCCACTTGTCCATAAAAAAGGACATGCATCCTTAAACCAAAAAAAACTCAACCACCTAGCTCTCGAATGTCGGTGTCAGGAAGCATACCTTAATTTCCGGTGCATGCCTCCATTGTTTCCTAATTCCATGATTTTCTGGAAAAATAGTCCATGGGTCGATGAAAGAGGAAAATACCAGTCATGCAAGAAAGGAAATTGCAAATTACAACAATGACCATGGAAGTGGACTAGAGCTAGTGACAGGGCATGTTCATGGTGCCACTGGATATGCGGTATAGGTAGGGGACATGCCCTTGCCTCTTTTGCTTCTTTGATTTCTCGGTTGCTTTGGGTGAATGAACATCAACCATTGCTTCCACATCAACCATTGCTTCCACCTATGCTTATGTTTACTACTTGGATGCTTCCTTTGCTTCTCAATCCTGATCTTTCTCTTTATTTGCATCTAGATCTTTATCTAGAACTCGAATTTATAACCATGATGGAGCCATAAGTGAATCAATTCAATGTCTTTAAATTATCCTTCCTCTCCAATTGTTTAAGAAATCTATGATATGTGCATGTTTAATTTAATAGTTTTTTTTAAGCATGAGTACACAGATCATATTCTTTAGTTAGGTAATGGATCGAACGAGATCATATTCACAGCGTGTCTGTGAGGGTTCAACAATTTTGTCATTTTTTTCCTTTGCGTGCAATATGGCTGGTTCACCTAAAATTGAACATGATGTTTTTATACTAGTTAACCGTCAAAGGCGAAACCATTTCTTAGGCAATGGTGGGGAGCCTCCCAAAATTCAGTCCTTTCACATGATCTCAATTTTTTATACTAGTTGACAGTCGAGGATGAAACCCGACTGGAGCCTCCTTAAATTCATAGTCCTTTCAAATGATTTGAATTGAGAGATGAGGCAGCCAACACAAAATCAGTATGAGGGGACTAATTGGACATCTCTGCACAGATTTTTTTTACTCGTCGATTTGCATGGAACGGGATGGAATATGGATGAGGCACGAAGGTTAAAATATAATGGAGGAAGAAACCTATAGATTACTTAAAACAAAATAATTGCAAGGAAGGCATTTTATGTGGTAGATCTCTCGACCTCATGTCAATTTTCCCATCTATGAAGAGGATGGGTGACAATGATCCGCTAAATATGCTTTATGTCCTCTCCACAACAAGAAAAACAAATAACAAAAAGTGTTTTTCACATCGTGAGTGATTGTGGGACTACATGAACTGGTATGCACAACGATATTTTTTTATTGGATCTAAAATATTTAAGAATACATAAAGATATACATGTAAGGTATAGTGTCTCTGCAATTTAATTATACTTTCACCTATGTTTACATTCAAAACATTCAAAATATTACATCATGTTTAGACGAACTAAGTAATCTTTTTCAAAATCGATCGCTCAAATTCACTTTGGTGTTTAATGCAGGAAATGAGTGAGACTAACTTCAATAACTTGAATTTTAGAAGTAATGTTGGATCAAGAGGAAGGCTTACCAGATTGCAGATGAGCCAATGATTCCATCAAGACTTTGTCTTCCTTATGTTGGGAAGATTTAGACGTATGGGAGGATTTGGCATTTCATTTGGTATTACTAGTTTCATTATCGTTTGTAGCACCAACAACATTTAAGTGAAAACCTTTGACGGGTGATTGCAGGTCGAACCACGTTCATGATGTTGCGTTGGGAAAAAGCGATCTTGTAGCATCTCCATTGAATCAAACTCTAGACTGATCAAGGCATCAATGGAATGCACTTGGCCCTACTCGGCCTTGACATAGTCTTGATCGGTCTTGCATGGGAATGGGAGGTCGACTGTTGGATGTGAATTTTGCATGGGAGTGGGAGGCCTGTTGCTGGACATGAATTTTGCATGGACTTAACCGCCACAGTTGACACATAACAAAAATTTATACCATGGTTATACCTTAAAGAGGGATAAGCAGGCACAAACATTCAATGTTAGTGGATTAATGCTAAAATCAAATCTAGCATTAATCTACCTCACCGTAATGATGTGAAAATATATTAGCCATTTCCTAAGTTTGAAGCAAAAACGTTTCATATAAATTGCGCCTTGCCTCGATATGAAGCCAAATAAGGCCTCAAATCTTCGGATTGGTTAGAAAAAAGTGTTGTAAGTATTTGATAAACCAGAAAAAAAAGTGTTCAATGACATTGAAACCTAAAAATTAGGCTTATACACTTTGGTTTATGTGTGAAACTATTGCAAAAACATAAATATGTTTACAATAGTCCATGTTTCCTTTAGGTAGGGACTAATAAAGTTAGTAGATAAATAGCAGGATTTATAACAAATATTTTTTTAAAGTATCTTACTTGTTATGGTTTTTATAAGTTAAAATATTGTTTTGATCTCATACTTCAGTTTACTAGTGTTTAGGGGGGACTTTGGTCCTCCCATCCATGGTTTCAATCATGTCTAGGGATCTATGATTAGCTACAATCCTCGTCTAGGGATGATGTTCATTGTTCTTGGACTTACTAGACCATGTTTACTTGGGATAGCGCCCCAAAATTTTATAGTGGAAAAAAGATAGAAGATTTTGAAGAGTAATTAAGCTTTGAAACTTGATAAAATTATGTCTTATATTTTCAAGGCTATGGCATTCTAAAAGGAAGTGAAATTCATCCTCAACCTCCTTAGTATCTCAAATTTTATAAATACATTCAACCCATGATGTTTTGGGGTTAGTCCAACAACAAATTTCACTATGAAGGTCATGAGTATTGGTTCTAATGTTAGCAATATTCATTTTGTTTTTTAGCGCATAATGTATAAAATTAGTTTTAATCAATCATGTTAAGATTAATAAAATCCTTGTAGTGTTTCATCTTCACGTTATTATGATTTCATTGGCATTCCAAGTCTTAGCTTTAAACTTCATGGGAATGTAATAACTAATATTATAAATATTATTAATTTGATTGTTGAGGGGGTGAGTATATACATTGAGTGGATGTATAGGAGAGCATGAGGCTCCAAAGGATAGTGATGTTTCAAGGTTGTTGTAGAGTTACTACCAATATTACATGTATTTTTTGCATTGAAGTGGTATGGTTGGCTTGTCAAGCCACGACCGTTGGGTCATAAGGATAGTGAGGATACTATGGATTCATCATAGCCTAAAAGTACCATTATCATGATTAGAGAGGCAACTAGTCCAAAGAGAAATCATGGTGCCTGAGACCCCCCCTCCAAAATTTGTTATGAAATTTTATCATGAGGTGATGACCCCCTCCTAATATTATTTTTTCTGAATTTGAATACGATTATTTATGTAATCGGTTTTATGAGAGCTACATTCTGGGATACTTTCTTAGGAGGGTGCCTCTTGAGGTAGTTATCCAAGCATGGATTGGGGAGGACTAGGAGCCACAAGGTTGGCAGTACACCCATACATGTAGTCAAACCAAGGGAATATTTTCTTTTCAATTTAGTCCCTTGGCCATGTGATCGAAATCTTATGGTGAGGCCCCTAGATCTACAAGAATACCCTGATTGTTTTCTCTACATGGCCTCGTGACTTTTCAAGTTAATAAAGTCGCTCAATTATACTTCCTAGTCTAGCTTGAATTTACCATCCTCTTGATACAATTCTATCCAACCCTAGAGAATATATATGCCACCCTTGGGGATTTCATTTTTTGTGAACCTAGATAGTTCGTCAACCCATGACCATAGTTTTGAGTTTGATTTGAGGAGAAAATTTCAAAGGACCTTAAGGAATCCCTACTTATCTAGGTAGGGAATAGGATTATTTGGCAATTATTTCAATACATCAATATGTCTAACATTTTATTTTTGTGTTGAATCTCGAAACATTGTATATTTGATTCTATGTTGATGTCCTAGGCCAATTATGGGATAACCCAACCCAAAAAATCCCACCAACTACTAAAGTTACCTAGGCCTAATCTACAGTTGAATATGGTTAGACCCAAGTAGTAAAGAAGAACAATAATGTTAGGGAAACAAAAAATCAAACCATGTAAGCTCTGGTCTCCAAAACTTCAATCACCAACTACAATAGGCAGTAATCCCTCTTTGGGCTCAACTCAACTTGGGAACAATAATCATCGAGTTCGCTTTCCATCACCACTCTTGCATGCTTAGGTTAAAGAAACTTTGAATGGTGGTGACCACCAAACTAAATGGTTGAAACATATTACACTTGGGGATTGGTCCTTTGATCGCCAACTATTGCAAATAACCCTTTTGGTGCTCTGTAAAACCTAGAATTTAATGAGGCATAGATGCATCATGTCATCGGTTTGTAATGAAATTGGCCTCATGGAATATCCGAGGCTTATGTGACCCCTATATAAAACATATCATTTGCTAACTATTGATTTCGATTGATGGGGTGAATATTCTTTGTTTTCAAGAAGTCAAAATCAAAAATTTCATGTTGCGTTCAAAATCCATAAAAGGTTAAAGCTATAAAGAAAGAGGAAAATAGGAGTTTGAAAAGACACAGTGCCAAGGAAAGGGTACCTCATTTCCTAAGCACTCCCTCTACAAAGGCGCTCATGAGAATGACGATTATACATGGCCTTTCAAGTCAATGTCATCCACCCCATGAAGTAAACCCTAATCCATACCACTACCATTGCACATACTCCTGGATGGGTTCCCTAGGACATACCTCTTGGTCTAGGTACTGGCACACCTAATAGGGGGTAATAATGATCCTCCCATACCTAGACTTGGAAAATTGTATAATTTTATAATATTGTGTAAAGTTTGAAGGGGATATTTTGTGAGATATATCTAATGGATTTTGTATTAACATGACTCAATTTATATGTTTCGTTTGGATTGTGTACCTTGCCTTCGGTCTTCATGATGCATTTAGACTGCATGAGCCCTTCCTTGGATGATGGTTGCACATAGCCAAATGCTTGGTTGACACTTGGATCCTTTAGAGGATGTTGAGGGGTGACTACCCCACTTTTATGGAGGCCATCCCCACCACTAGAGGAAGGTCGTTTGGCACTCCTAGGAGGATGTTGGACCCTTTCTTGAAGACATTTCACTTAGAGAGATGATGTGGCACCTTTCCATGGATTATAACACCCTTTCATGATGGGATGTTTCACTTTGATGATGGGACATTGCACCTTTTGATGATGGGGCACCTTGATGTGACATTTGGGGCACCTTAGTGTGATGTTTGGGGCTTCTTGGTGATGTATGACACATTTTGATGAGATGTCACACCCCTTGGAGGCATGGGGCACCTTGATGTGATGTGTTGGGGCTTCTTGGAACTTTTTGATGAGACTTCACACCCTTTGGATGATGAGGCACCTCTTGAGATGAAATGTTGCACCCTTTCATGGCAACTTTTCACTTGTTTTGTGCTAGATCTCTCATATAAATAAAGAGGCATTTCTCATTTTATAAAGAATTACTTCTTGTGGATATTTATCATTACTTGTATACTTCTACTTGTTCTCTCTCGTGAAGAATGTTCTGGATGATTAACTAGGGTGAATTTTTTGGGAGTTGTGCTTGTGGATTTTCTACTACTACTTGGATGACATGGAAATCAGGGTTTTCATGGATGAAATATGTTTTGAGTAAGTGTTCTTTTTTCATCTTACGGTTATGCTTATGAATGAATTTTTAGATTGATTTTGTTTATATAGTGTTGGTTCTTCATCCTCTTGGATCATTCTTGAACAAACCTTTATTGTCAAAATTCTTGGAAGGTTATCTAGTGGAGAAATATTCCCTTCATTCATCCCTTAATATTTTAAGAGGATTGCATAGGGTTGGTGTTAGAAAAACAGGATTGCGAAGCAATAAAATAAGACAAATGCGTAAATAAAAACATAGAAGATACACAATACAATAGAGACATAGATATATGTGGTTCACCCAGTGTGGGCTACATCCACGGAGAAATTGTCAGGTCCTTCATTTTTATTATCCAGCAAAATGGAGGGATACAACCTACAACATGCCCAATGTAACTTCCTCTTCTTTCTCTCACGATCTCGTCTCTCATAATACAATAATCACATACCTACACAGCCGCAATACAATTCCCTCATAAAAGAGGGTTGCTTCTAGGAAAAAAAACCCTAACATCACTTCTGTTGTTAGATCTGCGACCTTATAATGAACGGTCTAGATTGACTACGAAATTACAATATTTTACGAGACAATTTTTCCCAATATTTCTTTTCCGGGGCGCTGCCCCCAAATCCCCCACTAGGGGCGGCTACAAAAATTATCTACGCCCCCTCTGGTGACGGTTGTGGGGGGGGAAAGCCCCCCAACACCCCCCCATTAGGTAATGGGGTCCAAGCATGGCTAAAACAAACCTCTGAATCAGGAAGATAATCAAGCTCCACAACCAACAGTTAGTAGTAGACAATATCTAGGCCTCACCCTAAAATAACCCACACATCCTCCTCAAGAAGTATCTTTATTTGACCCCATATGCCCAAAATAGTAGCACTAGTATTTTTCTCCAAAGACAATCAATCATTACTACTAAATTTTACTATTGTAGGGTTTATTTTCTACAAAATTTCATTTCTAGCTATAAAAATCAAGACGTCTAGGGTATTTAGGATTACTATTGACCTAAATCACATTGATGAAACCCTAATTTATTTTTATGAAATATTATAACAACCATTTAGGGAAAAACGTCTAGGGTTTTAGGGTTGTTTACTACTGTTTAAATTTCTAATTTTGTTGGCAATTAAAACCTAATTTAACATGGTGTTTATCCCTCTTATTTACTAGATCATTTCATGATCAAAGGGATATTATTTCTACTGCTACAATCGTTTATTTAATGACGCGACAATTCTTTTTTACTGCTAAAAATCAACTATCTTACTACTGTAATAACTTTACTACTGGTGAAAATCACTTATTTCACTGCTGAAATATTTTATGTATTGCTTAGAATCATTTATTTAATTTCTATAATAATTTCTTTAAATCTTGTAATTTTATATATTTCTTGCGAGTTTTACTACAACCTTATACTTTTTCTTTATTCTAGTGTATGGGGACCCTAGTAAACTTATACTTGACTTGGAGAGCCTCTTTGTTGGGCTTGAGTCCTCAATACTTTAAATACGGAAAATTGTCTTGTTTCACCACCTCTCTATTACTTTTCCTATCCTTATCTTGGTGGTAGTATGAGAAGTCACCCCAAGGGGCCCTAGACTTGATTGTGTCTTGCCTAGGGATTCTTGGAGGCTATTGGGGAAGCCTCCCTTGTGTTAGATACTATTCCTTCACTAAAGAGAGGGAAGTTGTTTCCTAGGTGACAGTTGTGACATATTCCATGTTCCACTGGTCTTAGTGCCTTGTGAAGGCTTTGCACTTGGTGCTATATTGTGTGGTAACAAGTCCTTTTCATATATATAGTAGCTAGGAGTTAATATTTAGCTAGTTTCTTAGCATTTAGAACTATCTTTGGAACTAGTGTATTTGAATTTATCAAATACTATCTGTTATTATGAATTAATCTCCTAATGCAGAAATTGAGTTTCTAGATTTCAAAATCTTAGTGTTTTATTTAGATTCCCTGTAGAGACCTTGAGTAGGGCCCACTCAAATTTGTACAAGGAACCTTTGTTTGTTGTTATATTTCATTTTTGAAATTGAATTTAGTCAGTTTCATCACGGTTGTTTTTATGCACCATTTGTTGCAAGTATTCCTAGTTTCCTGTAGTAGTTTTCAAGCATGTCATTATAGAAGGATTAATTACTTTATGTCATTTCATTCTTAGATTATTTTAGCTCTATTTTATAGGAATTTCATTTCTAGTTTTCTAGAAAGTACATTTACTTTATAGCATGGTATTTCCATCTGTTCCATTTCTGCATATTTTCTTTATGTTATTTATATTACAACCTTCTTCTCCCATGCCCAGTATCCCAATTTATCCTATGAATTTGAGGTGATCATTCCTTGACATCATTGGTTGATGGGTACCTTTATTACTACTTTATTCTTCCTCTCTAACAAAGTGGAAAACACTCTCCTCATTGTAAGTTCTAAAACTTTGAAGTGAAACGATGCATACAGATTCTTGAAAAAAATAGAAAGAACAATAATGGCTTACAGAGTACACAAAGATTTAACCTAGAATCCCTTAACTAGGAAGCCAACAAAACTTAGAGTCATAACATTATCTTCTTCATTATATTAACTTGACTATACATAATACAATATTTAGGTAATTCCATAGCATCCAAAAACCTATTCCATTAACTTAAATTAAATTACAACCCTAATCCATTTACTAGGATTAGATTACAATGTTCTAAAAAACCACTAGATGAAAACCACAAAACAAGCCAAAAACAGAGCAAAAAAGGGCCATTTTTTTTTTGTAAGGGATACTCCCCCAAACCCGCAGGCAAGGGAGGCCTAGTGAAGCCTCCATACAACCCCCCTAGTGCACCCAACACATACAAACACATTCCCATGTGGAGTTAACCATGAAAAAAATATAACACATTCCCAACACTCACCCCTTGCTCATGGTGCCCTCGACTTGGGGTAGAAAAAGTGCATAGCTACCATTAATGGAGAGTAAGCAAATAGAAATGAAGAGGTTGAGATTGGCAATCCTTCTTGTTCTTATAATAGTTCATGCATTCCTAGAATTAGCGTGTTTCACTCCTAGTAGATAGTTGTACTAGTGTAGTTTCCACATACAATGCATAGTACCTCATCAAAGTAGTGCATTCCTAGGTTGACAATTTAAATTCAAGCCGATGGGTTAAACACTCTTGTTGCAACTCCTTGGCCCATCACTTTTTGGCTCCGTTTCTAGGGAGGTGCAAAAAGCTAAATACATCACATCATTTTTATGAAGAAAAGAAAGGAAAAAAACTCATTAGATTGCATGCAACAACCTAGACATAGATTTGGTAGATTTTTACCAACAACTCACAGTGTTGAAACATGTGCAATTGAACAAGAATAACAACAAGAAGTTTGTGAGACATGCATCCAACAAATAATTGACTAATTTGGAGAGTTATCCCAAGGGGGAACACAATTTTTTGCAAATTTCTCAGAAGAAGGAGTATAATCATCATCTCACCATACCATGGTTGAAGATGAAGATCAACAATCTAAAATATTTGAGTTCCTCGTTAGGGAAACTAATGAAGAAATAAAAATGAAAAATATCAATCCTTGTGCTCTTCCTCACTTTCATGGTCTTACTTTAGAAGACACTGACACTTTGCTTTTTGAGTTTGAATTTTTTTACAGGACTTGTGATTATGCATCTAATGATTAGTAGCTCAAGTTTTTTCCCTCTACATTGAAGGAATTATCCTTGATATGTTTTATGAGTTTATAAGGAAATAACATCATAATCTAGGAGAAAATGAAGAAAGCCTTCATTGAAAAGTATAGGGACTATTGCAAGGCTAGGAATACAAGAGATGAAATTTTCAAGATAATCTAAGGAGGGAATAATCCCTGGAAGACTATGAGGAAATATTCCAACTCAGTTATAAGAGAGATCATAGTTTCACATTGGATGATAAATCCCTCGAGCTTGTATTGATCAGAGAGGTACGAGAGGAACTCATGGAGACCTTGAATCTCCTTGCAAATGGAGGCATCTTCTAGTTGGAGTATGAAGACATCAATAAAGTCTTTTAAAACTAATCCAAATCTACAAGAAGAAAAGTGTGAATCATAGAAGTGGTGTACCACAATCATCTAACTCTACAACTCTTACTAAAACTAAATTAGGAGGATTGTTAAAGGATATGACAAATGGTATTTTACTATCATTATCCATGCAGATGGATACATTGCAAATAAAGAGGAAGCAAGGAGCAGTAGAAAGAGATATAGCTATTTTGTATCATAAATTCACAAAAAACATACTAGAAATGGATGTCCACTTAATAACGTATAAATTTGTGCAATATGTGAAGAGAAACATGCAACTAACAAATGACCTTCATTTCCAGGTATCAAGGTTGTTTATTAGGGAGTGAGGAGATTATAGAGCCACTTTTGCTTCATCAACCAGAGAAGGCAAGGATTACCTTAGCCATTTCAAATAGGTATTCCTTACTCTCATCCTTGATACTTTGGTGGGTATAACACACAAATGCATACTCATCCTTGGTATCCTCCTAATCAACCTAACTGGCTAATGCAAAATCAATAGCAACATTATAACCAACCTCAACCTTTCAACCATTCCTATCAACCATTTCCATTTCAACCTCTATTAAGCCCTAAATAGTGGCACATTACCCCTTAATTGGGGAATATTACATTAGTAATGTTATTTTATTTATGTCATCTTGGGTCCATTAGTTGTAGTTGTACCTCCTAGTCTCCTATATATATCAAGGAGACCTTTTCATTTGGAATCATCTTGTGTTGGGAAATTAATGTGGTGTATAAGGAGGTTTCCCCCTCGAAGAGGCTTATTATCTGAAATCATATCTTTTTCAAGGTTTGAGTACTTATTCTGAGGTTTTTTTTATGTTATTTTGATTTTTGGTTCTTAACATTTGGTGTCAAAACTCAAGGCCTTGGGGTTTCACTGCTACATCTGAGACACCTTAGAATTTTTACTATAAATTTTTTTATAAGAAGTTTCAGAAGGAACCCCTTGTAGGATATTTAGTAGACAGATCAATGTACGTGGGCTTCAAATTTCAACTCCCGAGGCCTTATACTTTTAGAGATATAGCATGTGTAAGATAGGGTTCAGGAATCATCCTGAATTTAGTCATCGCGGAATTGTCTCTATAATTTTTTTTATCTAGCGTTTCGGACCCTGAAATCCAGAGGATATTCATATAAATTATCAAGGTATTTGGGATAAAAATTTCAACTTCTGGGTCATCCTAATTTTGTATATACACCCTATGCAAGATAGGGTATCTGCCTAGTCATATTAACTAGTCTCAAACAAGTCTTCCAGGTAAAACTGTGATATCTTCTTCACCGAGTATCCAAATTAAGTGAGACTAGTTGCATTGGACAATGGACAGTCTGTAGTATTTCTTGTACAAGTTTCAGAATCAAATATCAGATATTGTGATCTTGGCACGCTTTACAAGTACGATCTCCTAGAAGGGACAAAAATCAGTAAGTTGTGGGGAAGTTACCATAAATTCCACTTGGCGCATCCAATTTTGATCAGACCTGTGGAATTGTAGAGAAGACATATCAGATAAATACAAAAAGAAATTTTCATACCCAGAAGGGCCTAAATTTTGGAGATACAACAGAAGAAAGATCATCTAGCAGAACCACCTCGAAATCAAGGTTTAAAAGCGATACTTGGCCAACATTCCACCAAAAAAGGGAGCTTCTACACCAAATAAGCCTCCATACAGTCCTACTTGGACTCTTGATGAAGGTGAAGAAATGGGCAGGGACATAAATGATTTACAAAAGAAGACAATAATAAAAGATGAAATACAAGGGATGATGGATTCAATTGAAGCTAAGTTGGAGGCAATAATGGATGCTAAGATGGATGGTTTAAAAAGGGAGCTGATGCAAGGATTGAAAAATTTCCTAATAGAGATGACACCTGAAATTAAAAATGTATCCCATGAAATTCATGATGAGGACACGAGGAAGATGAATCAAGAATGGAGAAACTCCAACTTTGGGTTGAAGACTAACCAATTTCCTAAGATCGATATGAGGAAGTTTGATGGCAAGGATCCAATCACATGGATACTTTAGATGGAGAAATTATTTGATCTACATGATGTGCCACATACACAAAAGGTACAGATTGCTTCTTTATATTTAGAACCCAATCAATTTGTGTGGTATCGATGGCTTTGTTCTCGAAAATCACTCATCACTTGGACAATTTTCATGGAAGAAATGATAGCACACTATGAGGATACAAGGAGCAATACCTTCTTTAGCCAATTGATAAATCTCAAGCAAAAGGGTTCAGTTGCAGAGCACATTGAGAACTTCCAAAGATTAAATATAAAGGTAACGAATATTCCATTAACAAATTTAAATATGATGTCACTAGATACCCAATCTTTGTGCATGCATATCATGCTTCCTGATGTAGGAGCATATTTGGTTCTGGGCAATCCGCATCACCCAAAAACATTTCAATTATGTACAAGTTAATTTAGGATGAATAAGGATGGTTGCAACTCTACTCGACAGCTCGTGTTGTTGCTCCTTGTTAAATTTGACAGTGTTGCAACTCGCTGCAACTCCTATGATGCAAGTCCACACTACAGGATTGGTTTTGCAACTCATTGCAACTCCTATGTTGTGACTCTGTGCTACGGGATTGGTGTTTCAACTCACTGCAACTCCATGCTACAAGATTCATGCATAAATTTTTATGCTGCAACTCAACATGTTGATTCCAAATTCGGTCCACGTAGCTCATGAAGATTAAGTGCCAAGTGGAAATCATTGGTGAAGGAAGAGGAAATGAAACTGATCTGGAAAATGTCTGAGCAGCGAACAGTCATGACTATTCATCTCCCCAACGAAAGGGGAAACAAATCAACTGACAAAAACAACATAAAAAGAAAGGGGAAGCAAAATGTCAGGGTTGATTCGAGCTAGAAGAAAGGAAGGTTTCCCTCAAGACAATTTGAAGTGACTAATACAACCACCAAGAACAAGATCGAGAAGAGACAATACAGTCTGTAGAAGAACAACACATTAAATCAGTTATAGTCTGGTGAGAACGAATGTATTTCTCTATTGCATTTTAATAAGAGGCATTCTAAAATCAATAATAAAAGAAACGATTCAAAGCCTATTGTGTTCTTTTGTTTGTAATTAAAATTCTTCTATTTTAGTCTTAACAAAAGTAAATGAATTTCCTATTGTGTGTTTGAATATGACTTCCATTGTGCATTCTAAAGGTAGAGCATAGTCCTGTAGGTGTTAGAATTGTTACATGTATGTTAGCTGCTTCAAGTGGTATCAGAGCAAGTTCAGGTTCTTGAGTTGTGAGAGTACATTGCTCGGAGGTGAGGCCTGTGAATGTTGGTCCGAGTGAGGGTTGTAAGACAACTCGTAAGGATGCCACCGCGAATAGTAGGAGTAGCACGAGGAGGTGCGAGAAATAGGGATCTTGAAGAATTAAGAAGAAGAATAGAAGAGTTGGAGAATAGAAGAAATGGAGAAGTTGAGTTAGATTCTGAATCTGAAGAAGAGATTGAAGTTGAACAAAATATTGAGGAAGGAGACCTAGCAGCGCGTTTGATATCCTTCTTAAGTAACAGAGGTAGTTCAAGGGTTGAATTTTTGTGCTATGATCGTAGTTTTAAGGTTGAAACACTTATAGATTGGATACGAGAGCTCGAAAGATACTTCGAGTATGAGTATGAGTATGAAGTTGAAAGGAAATCTTCCACTTTGGAGGGATATGCTGCAAAAAGACAAATTAGATCACAGATTAGAGAAGATTAAAACTTGGAAGAAGATGGTTAATAATATCAAAGAGAAATTTTTACCTGTTGACTACCAACAAAACTTGTGTAAACAAGTACAAAATGTTATGGATAAAGAAATATCCATGTGTGAATATACGAAAGAATTCTTCAAGTTGTCACTCAGGTCAGGGATGAAAGAAGCGAAGTATCAGAGAGTGGAAAGATACATAAATGGACTAAAGTACTAGATTCGGGATCAGATGAATTCACATTACTTTCAAAATGTAGATGAAGCATACCAGGTTTCTTTGAAGGTGGAAGAAAATATTGATAGAAGAATATGACATAAGTTTCGAGGAAAAGGAACTAGAGGTGAAGCAGAGCAAGTGCTACTAAAGACAATGAGAAGGAGGATGAGGTGACCAACAATAAACATACAAGAGGAGGAAGAAGCGTTGGCAGAGGCAGAGGTTTTGGTCGCGGTAAGTATATAATTACATGTTATAATTATGGACTAGAGGGTCACAAAGCATCGTAATGTCCAGAGAGGAAGAACATGACAAGAAGAAATGAAGCTAGGACGCAAGTCACCCAAGTAGATTAGGCAAAAACTACTGGTGGAAATGTGGAAGTACTCCAGCAGGAACAAAGAGAAAACCTGATGTTGAGAAGAGTATTACTCAAGCCCAAGACAAAGGAAGCAACAAAACCTAAACGTAGAAAGAGAGTGTTCAATACTAAATGTAAAATTCACGATAAGTGTTGTCATCTAGTCATAGATGGAGGGAGTACATAAAATTTGGTATCCACTGAAGTAATGGGGAAATTGAAGTTGAAAGGAATTCCACATCCCAATCCATATTGAGTTTCATGCTTGCAAAAGGGATAGCAGGTGACTGTGACTGAACAATGTTTATTGAGTTTCCAGATTGGAATTTTCAGCGAACAAGTTTTGTGCGATGTGATAGAAATGGATGCATGTCATGTACTATTTGGGATACCATGGATGTTTGAAAAAAAGGTATTCCATGATGGAATAGATAATTCATATGAATTTTTCAAGGATGGTCTACATTATAAGTTGGTACCAATGTCAGAAAAGAATGTGGACAGTAGTAGCAACAGGGGGATGGACAACATTAACAACGAATTTATGAACGATAGTGACAACAACAGGGGGATGGAAAACAATAACATCAAAGTTATGAATGACAATAACAAAAAGAATATGCATGGAAGCAATAGTTGAATCATGTTATGTTTTGCTAAGGATTTTCTAAGAGAGAAAAAACATAGTGGTTGTTGTTTAGCTATAGTGCCAAAAAGGATTCAAGAGACAAAGAAGAGGGATTTTGTATTAGCCCAGATTCGACACTTGTTGAAAGAATTTAAGGAAATTGTAGCAGATGATTTACCAGAAGAATTACCCCCATTGAGAAGAATATCACATCGGATGGACATGATACCAGGGTCAAGTTTGCCAAATAAATTACCTTATCGAATGAATCCAGCAGAGAGTGAAGAGGTGAATAGACAAGTACAGGAGTTATTTGACCGAGGGTTAATTCCAACAAGTTTGAGTCCTTGTGAAATACCAACAGTTTTGACATCGAAAAAGAATGGTGAGTGGCGGATGTGTACAAATCCGCAGGCTAATAATAAAATCACCATTAAGTACATGTTTCCTTTATTGAGACTGGATGATCTCATGGACTATTTGAGTGATGCTAAGTACTTTACGAATATTGATTTGAGGAGTGGTTATCATCAAATCTAGATACGGAAAGGTGACGAATGGAAGACAACGTTCAAGAAAAAAGATGGGTTGTTTGAGTGGTTAGTTATGCCCTTCAGTTTAACTAATGCACCTAGCACATTCATGAGGCCGATGAATGAAGTTCTGAAACTATTTTTGGGAAAATGTGTTTTCGTACATTTAGATGACATTTTGATTTTTAGCAAGAGCAAAGAGGGACATCTAGAGCACGTGAAGAAGGTGTCACAACAATTGAAAGAGGAGGCATTGTTGATAAATATGAAGAAGTGTACATTTTTGCAAAAGGATCCTGTATACTTGGGTTTTTTGGTTTCCAAAGAAGGTTAAAACATAGAAGGTAAAAAAAATATTGGATTGGAAGACACCTAAATGCACTTTTAACATGCGGAGTTTCCATGGCCTGATGAGTTTCTATAGGAAGTTCATTCAAAATTTCAGTCAGATTTGTGAGCCTCTTACCAAATGCAGGAAGAAAGGCACATTTTAGTGGAGAACAACAGCAACAAGTTCATTTGAAGATTTGAAAAGAAATGTGATAGAACAACCAGTATTGGCACTTCTGGATTTCAATAAGGCATTTAAAGTAGGTTGTGATGCAAGTGCGGTAGAAATTGGAGCAATTATGAGACAAGAAGGTAGACTGATATCCTTTTCCAGTGAGAATTTGAATGAAACAAGGAAGAAATACTTTGTTTATGATGAAGAATTGTATGCTATCATCCAGGACCTAAAAAAGTGGTGACATTACTTGCTTCCAAAGGAGTTTTTTTTGTTTAGTGACCACAAGGTGTTGCAATACGTTAACATCCAAGGTAAATTGAATCATAAACCTTCTAAATGGGTAGAATTTTTACAAAGTTATACATTTGTTTTGAAACACAGATTAGGGAAATCAAACAAGGTTGTTGATGCATTGAGTCAGAGGACAATATTGCTAAACACCATGTCAGTTGCAGTGGTAAGTTTGGAATGTGTGAAAGGGTTGTATGAAGAGGATGCAGATTTTGCAGAGGCTTGGAAGGCATGCGGAGAACCATGGAGTATGGAACGAACACCATTCTTAGAGTACCACATTCAAGAAGGATTGTTGTTTAAGAACCAATAGTTATGTTTTCCACAAAGTTCAATACGATTGAACCTCATTAGAGAGTTACACAGTGGCAGTTTAGGAGGACATTGTGGTAGGGACAAAACCACATCATTGGTGAAAGAATGGTACTTTTGGTCTAGCATCAAAAAAGATGTTAGAAAATTTGTTAATTGTTGTAGATTTTGTCAATTAGCTAAGGGTAGAAGTCAGAATATAGGGATTTACACTCCATTGTCGGTACCTAAAATACCATGGGAAGATGCAAGCATGGATTTTGTTTTGGGACTGCCTATGATAGAGAGGAAGTATGATTCTCTAATGGTGGTATTGGATTGGTTTTCAAAAATGGCACATTTTGTAGCATGTAAGAAGACAAGTGATGCTAGTGAAGTGGTTGCCTTATTTTTCAGAGAAGTAATACGATTACATAGCCTACCAAGGAGTATTACTTCAGACAGAGACACAAGATTTCTTGGTCACTTTGGAAAAGGTTGGGTTCTAAGTTGCTATATAGTTCGGCCTATCATCCCCAAATATATGGGTAGACCGAGGTGGTGAACCAAAGTTTAGGAAACTTATTGAGAAGCTTGAGTGGCAAAAATCCTAGACAATGGGATTCGGTTTTGGCACAAGTTGAATTCGCTTACAATGATTCAATGAACATATCTACAGGGTATATCCCATTCAAAATTGTTTATCGTAGGTCACCTAAAGAGGTGGTAGATTTGGATGATTTACCAAATCTAGAAGATAAAAGGAGTGTTGATGGCAGTGATTTTGCAAACATTATGCAGGAATTGCATGAGAAGGTAAAGCATAACTACATGAAAGCAATAACAAGTATAAACCGAGGAAAAACCTGCAGTGAAGATAAAAAATATTTAAATAAGGTGAGTTAGTCATGGTTCCTTTGAGAAAGGAATGATTTCCCAGAGGTACTTATAAAAAACTTAAGAAAAAAAAAATAGGATTATGCAGAATCTTGAAGAAATATTTTGATAATGCTTATCAGTTGGAACTTCCAGACAAGTTCGATATTTCTCAACATTCAATTTTGTTGATCTGTATGAGTTCCATGCAGGAGAAAACAATGGTGATGAAAATACTCTGGATGGATTGGAACAAATACCAGTCAAGTGAGTTGAGGAAGTGGAAGAAATTTTGGCCATAAGGATTGGTAGAAAAAATCGCAACAAGGAATATCTAGAATATTTGGTCAAATGGAAAAATAGAGGATTTGAGGATGCATCGTGGGTTTTTGAAGAATAACTAATGCACCTACGAAGCTCTTCATCCTCTGGAACAACAACCACATGAGATGGAAGCTCATTTTTTTATTACCAAGGGTGTTTGATGTAGGAGCATCTTTGGTTCTGGGTAATCTGCATCACACAAAAACATTTCAATTTTGTACAAGTTAATTTAGAACGAATAAGGATTGCTGCAAATATAATTGACAACTTGTGATGTTACTCCTTGTTAAATTTGACGAAGCTGCAACTCCTATGCTGCAACTCCACACTACAAGATTGGTGTTGTAACTCACTGCAACTCCTATGCCGTGACTCCACGCTATAGGATTGGTGTTGCAACTCGCTGCAACTCCTACACTGCAACTCCAAGCTACAATATTCGTGCGGAAATTTTTCTGTTGCAATTCAGCGTGTTGATTCCAAATTCGGTCCATGTAGCTCATGAAGATTAAGTGCCAAGTGGAAATCATTGGTGAAGGAAGAGGAAACAAAACTAAACTGGAAAAAATCTGGGCAACAAATTGTCATGACTGTTCATCTCCCCAACAGAAGAGAAAACAAATCAACTGACATAAAAAACATAAAAAGAAGGGGGAGGGAAGATGTCGAGGTTGATTCGAGCTAGAAGAAAGGAAGGTTTCCCTCAGGATGATTTGAAGTGACCGAGACAACCACCAATAACGATATCGAGAAGAGACAATACAATTTGCAAAAGAACAACATAGTAAATCAATTCTAGTCTGGTGAGAACATACGTATTTATCGATTGCATTGTAATAAGAGGAATTATGAAATCAATAATAAAAGCAAAGATTCACATCTTGTTGTGTTCTTGTGGTTGTAATTAAAATTCTTCTATTTCAGTCTTAACAATAGTAAATGAATTGTTTGTTGTGTGTTTGACTATGAGTTCCATTGTGCATTCTAAAGGCATAGCGTAGTCCTGTAGGTGTTATAATTGCTACATGTATGTGAGCTATGTCACTTCCATTAAGTATTTAATGAACAAAGATAATATTAATGGTAGGATAATTAGATTGCTTTTATTGTTGTGATAATTTGATCTAACAATACTTGGAAAGCCTAAAAAAAAGAATGTCGTTGCATGATTTCTATCAAGACTAACCAATACCATAGATAACAAAGTTGTAGATGAAAATATTCATGCTAAACATCTCTTTGCAATATCCATAGAATATCCATGGTTTGATGACATAGCCAACTACTTAGCTACAAGGAGGTTTCCTCAACACTTCTCTTACATATAACATTGCAAAACTATCAAGAAAAGTGCCACCTATACTTTGATCAAGAGATATTTGTTCAATATTGGACTAGAATAGATCCTAAAAAGATGTGTGAGGCAAGATGAAGTACATGACAACCTCCATGCATTCCATGATGAGCCTTGTGGAGGCAAGTATGCTGCAAAGAGGACAACTTACAAGATCTTGGAAGAAGGATACTATTGGCTTACTCTACATAAAAATGCTAAGAAATATGTCTCTCATTGTGATGAGTGACAAAGGATGGCAAAACCTACCAAGAGGGATGAAATGCAATTGCATCCCCAAGTTTCATTAGAACCTTTTGACAAATGGGGCTTGGATTTTGCGGGGCCCATTAACCCTCCTTCAAACTAGAAACACCACATCCTAGTGTGCCCTAATTATTTGATCAAATGGGTAGAGGTAAAGAAAATTAAAAATGCAATTGAAAGAAAGGTAGTCCAATTCCTACATGAAAATATGTTTTCTAGGTTTGGAGTCCCAAGAGAGGTAGTCATAGATGAAGGCCCCAGGTTAATTCAAAGCTCATTGAAAATATCATGCCGTTGAACAAGATATTTCATGTGAAATGTGCTACCTACCACCCTCAAGAAAATGGACAAGTAGAAGTGACCAACATAAAATTGGAAAACATTCTCACCAAGGTAGTTAACTTACATAATAAATATTGGGCAAATAGGTTGGTTGAATTTGTATGCACATACAATAAAATTTGGAAGATCACCATAGGGTTCACCCCCTATGAGTTGGTATATGGAAAAAAGGCCACATTGCCCATTAAGTTTGAGATAGCCACACCAAGGAAAAATTCCATCTTGAATTTGGACCTCTCATCATCTTAGTAAGAAATATTATATCAACTCAATGCCTTAGATGAATACATGCAACAAGTCTTATTTCGCACTGAGATAGTACATCAACAAAGAAAAATATGGCATGATAAATTCATCGAGCCTAGGGTTTTCGAAGAAGGGGATTGGGGCCTTCTCTATGATTCTATATTCAAATATTTCAAAGGCAACATGAAAACCAAATGCATGGACCATACCAGATAGACACATGCTATGATAATGGCTTAGTCAAAATCAAAACAAAAGATGAGGAGAATATCCCTCTCTTGGTCAATGGTTACAAGCTCAATATATACAAGAATATAAAGGGAGGAATTCACAACCATACTCCAAGGTCAACAATTAAATGTGGTTGAGAGAAGCAATTCCCTTAACCCATTATGATTTCCGAGACCTGTCCAAATAGTAATAATAATACGAGGGAAAAAAGAAGAAGAATAAAAATCCTTGGTGAAAAAATCACAAGGCACTAAGGACAAGACTTTGGTTGAAAAAGTCCTAGGAGGAAACCTTAGTTCTATAATAAAGCATTCCCCATGTTGAAAATCTTTACAAGCATCATGGGGTAGGGAACTAGTGAAAAACAATGATGACATCATCGCTTCAAGAAAAGGAAGAAAAAAACCCTAAATATTATTTCAAGTGTTTCTAGGTATACATATGGAGAACAATGCCAAGTATAGGAGTATAATAGACATATACAACAACCTATAAAGTTTTTCCACTATGTAGGTTACAAGTTCAAAAATCAGGAAGGTTTCAATCCAAGAAGACCTTTCATCAATAATAAAATGCAACATCAGTCTACCATGAATATAAAAAACATGACAAAAGAAGCATCAATATCCCTCGCCCAATACAAGATTACAATAGGATAACACCATATATTCATATTCATCATTCATTTCACTTTTTACTTCATTTGATTCTACTGAATAAGTCCCAATTTACTTATCTCCAAAATCACCATCACCAATCATCTCCAACATGAAAATAATCCTCATCACCCAAACCAACACGATACCATCATTTTTTAGCTCCACCTTCATCACCATAGACCATCATCATCATCCATATCATCAACTATACATAATATGTATCATCACTCAAGTAATCATCTTCATCAAAACTTTCCAACTTGCAAGAAAAAACATATATGTGCTTCACAACACAATATACCAGTTCTAGAATTGGCATGTCATAGCTAGCTATCAACCAAAGTATATTATAATAACCAGAAATGTTTCAAGACATTTCCACACAACACCCAAGATTATAACATTTAAACACAACAAATAGGGATACAAAATTTCGGTTAATAGTCTGTATCTCAACATGCAAAAGGTTTAGCCTCATCGAGCTTAAAATCCATATCTTTGTCTACATCAGAAACCTTATAAGACTACAAAAACTTTGACCAAGAAAAACATCACCTTACAAATCTTGGTTTATACCAGCATCTCTCAATCTACAAACCTACAGAGGCCCAACCTAAATATCTATGTGTACATTAGTCTTGGAAATTCAACATGAAGGAGCATGGATCATATTCCTCTAAAAAAATTATATTGCATATTTGCGAGTACACTAGCATGAAAATCTCATTGTCAACATTTCCTAGCCTAGGAAAAATTTCACTATATCTTTGTCTGCTTCACATCAAGACTTATCAACCTATACATCTCTTAATATCATAATCAATAACAAATTCATCTACAACAAAAATATCAACATCAACTACATGCAAGATGCAAGCTACAAGAACAACAAAGAGTACATATAGTCTATAGTCACAACATGACCTACAACAACAATACAATTGACAATATTTTCAAATGGCAAGAAAGCTCAAATATCAAAAATAAAGTTTATAAACTGAGCTACAATTTCAAACCTCCATCATGCAAAGCATCTACATACCAAAATAGTTTACTAAAGGCCTTTATAACTCTACAATCAACCTACTCCATCACTCACATCCATTCACACCTCCACCATCCTTTTTTTTTATGTATTCAAATGCATTTCACTTATTCATCTGACTCCACTCACTTCCACTTCATATTCACTCACATACTCATTAAACTACCCCACCACCTTATCCACCCACAAAATACACCATATCCATCCTTCAAAATATCCAAAATACAAAATTGTTTACTAAAACAATCACCTACATGTAGCTATATGCAAGCAAAGTGTTTACACTACTAAATGAAGCTAGAAGAAGATTCATGCACATTGCTACAAGACACAGTTAAAGAAAGAAAGTGTTATAGGAAGCTACAAGAATCCATCCTACAACATCCAATTTTCCAAATCTTCACCAAGGATGATATTTAAGAATCAAAGTGTTGATACTGAGAGGGGGGTGAATCAATATCAAGTACAATTTATCTCTTTTAACAACTTTACTTTCCAATCAAATAATATATCCAATAAAGAGCAGAAGAAGAGATACCCAATGCACAATATATAAGTGAAAATCCACTGAATGTTTTTCTTATATAATAAAATATTTCATTCAAAGGAAGCTACAACTTCCAAGTTCTCCAGCACCAACTGGAAGGAGGCTCCAACCCCCTAATTTACAGACTCCAACCTAAAGGAAGCTCCAACTCCCTATATTCTACGGCACCAACTGGAAGGAGGCTACAACCCCCTTTCCTTGCCCCCTCCTTCCACCCTTGAATATGTTTATAAAAGAATAAACCTGATACTTTCATCATAATAATAACTTGGTACATGAGATAACATATATTCAAACCTTCCTCAAAATTTCCTCTTCAAGCCTTTCCTCAGATTCGTGACTTGTCAACTGTAAACTCACGAACATCCGCGCTTTGCTCCACTACAAACCACAGATATCCGCTCCTTGCTCCACTGCAACTTGTAGATTCCCTCAGAAGGACAGTTCAATCACCTCCATACCCTTCACTCTTTTCAGACTTGCTCCTAGCTGAACTTCACCGATATTCCTAGCACAAGTGCACTTATGCTAGCTCCATCACACTTGCTTGGATGATTAAATGAAAGGTTCTTGATGTATATTTATACTCTTCCAAATCACTTCCTTTTCTAACTTTAGAGTCGACCTATCATTTCTTATTTGGCAATACTTTTCTTTAATCGAATTTAGGGCCGACCTGTAATTTCTTGTTTTCAATTTGCATTGTCATCTTCAAGAAGGCATATCTCCTCAACCATGAGGAGCCACGTGTCATGCCACCTGTCATTGGAAATGGTTCAATGAGGGATATCAATCCATGGGGGTTATACATTAATTTGTAATATCCTTCATGCTATTTTTCATCAACCAATCTGGAAGGACTTCTGAACTTCTTCTAGGGTTGACATCAATGACAACCAAATTTCCAACACAAAGGGACCCTAATACAAGAAAATAAAACATCCTTCAATACTACATTCCACTCTAAATCATTAAATCATATGATACAATATACTTTTCCTCCCTATATGAAGCTACATGAGGTTATAGGAGTTCTAGTTTTTGGCTCAAAACAACACATCTAATCTTGAATAACCTCTCCAATGGAATCAACACCTTAAGAGCTTTGGTCCAACAGGTATATTGCATGAACAAATAAGTAAACAATTGCATATCAATACAACACGATAACATGTATGTCACTAACTCAATGTTCACTTATTTCATTGATAGTTGTACACAATCCTAAGATTTAGTCATATTAACTAAAAAAATCCTCCACGTAAATCAACAAGGTGGGCCTCAAATCTCCATGTTGGGGGGTATCTAAAGTTGTGATTGAAGCAATCAATAGTTGGAAAGACAATCAATGTTGTATGAAGTTATTTGGCAAGGTAATCGACATTGTATGTAGTTGGTGTCAAACATCACATCATGGAAAATGGTGATAATAATTCAAAAATCTTTAGCCTGTTGAATTATTAAGAGAAGGCACTCAAAACCACTAAAATTCAACATCCCAAGGATGAATACATCCATGCTAAAGAAAAAATATGTCCTCTATGCTACCACATGCAACTATGCATAACTCTTGAGTCCAATCACCATAAAAACAAGTTTTGCAGGATAGATTTTGCGCTACAGAGTCAGGATTCAAAGATTATACATAGCTTTAGATACCATAATTCAGGGTTACACAAAGGTGACACAAGCTACAAGAGTGTTATGAGAAAGGTTATTCCTAGAGACATAACCCCAAACTCATTTTCCCCTCTTACATTATTATTGAAAGTGTGTCTTAGTATTAAAAACCTCATAAATTTTTGTTAAGAGGTCAAAACCTAGGAGCCTAGCTCACACAGTTTACCAATGGCCATTTCCATTTTCAAATTTTTTCTGAGTTTATTTACTATTTCAAAAAGTTTTCCATCCTAAAAATTGTTTCAAAGTCATCTCTAATCTCACTAAGAGTTCGTTGATAAGTTCCCAGAGTCACCATCTTTAAAAAATCAAAGACTTACTCTTAGAAATTGTTGTAGAGGTCAAAACTTGGGAGATTTGTGCACAAAACTTTATCACTTATTATTCTTAGAGTTCACTATATATTGTCATCCAAAAAATTGACTTTGCCAAAGAAGCAAAATCTACCTTCTTAAATTTGTGATTCCCAAAGACTATCATAAGATGGAGAAATCCTATTTCCCTTTGGATATTGTGAACTACATTTTTGTCTCAAATTTGAAAACCTAAGTGCAACTACCTTTTTCACATGAAGTCAACCTTAGAATTCTATGCTATCAAAAAATTGAAAAAAACATTTAGTTTTATTTCTACCATTTTCAAAAAACTTAGTCTTACAACTGTTTGTTTCCAAAAATTGAAAAAACCTACAAATTTTCCCACCTGTATTTTGATAACTCCACTATCTTCCTCAACGAACAATGGCACAAATTCCAGATTGGCAGGTTGGGTAAACAACTCCCTTACAGGGTGGATACCCCTAGGGAGTTCATATATACATGTCAAGAAAGTAATGAGGAAGAAAGGTCATAGCTTAGTGAGTTCCATTTGCATAACTTTTCACTGCCTCACCCCTACAAGTGGTCACCTAACCCATATGTAAGGAAAGTCCATCTCAGAGCCTTGTTCTCATGGATGCATCATGAGGAAATTAGAGTAGTTGGATTTCATAAGTATAGAGAAGAATTAGGGCATAGGCCATTAGGTTTATGAGATTATTAGTATCCATGTGGCCCTAACCTCTTATTTACAGATCATCCCCATTCTTGAAGAGAAATAGAGAGGGGGAATGTGTAACATCCCCACTATAATCCTCGGTTTAATTAATGCATAATGTAGATATAAATGTGGCTATGGCCAAGCAATGTAAATGCGAGAATGTATTTCCTGAATTGTAAATAAATATAATACCATATATTGGGATATGGATAGATATGGGGGATTATTGATCCATAAGAGAGGGGGGATGCCTAAAGAGTTTCCAAGAGTGGTCCAAAGGGAAACAATTTATGGGTATTAATTCAAACCCACATTTTTGAATTTTATTATTATCTGGGGAAAACCTTCTATTTTTTGGTTGAGTGTATGAGAGCCCAATCATTGAATACATGTCATAGGGTGGGTGTGAGAGTCACATACCATAGTTATTGGAGAGAATGGGGCTGAGGTACAAGCAACATTGGGCATAGTGAGTAGTCAACTGTCTTGGGGAAAGAGAGGAAATTTATATGGGTAGTAATAGGCAGTTTTAGACATTTAGTTTTTACAAGAACAACAAGAGAAAATAAATAAGAAGAGTTTGGGAGATGGAAGAACAAGGCTGGGTGAATTATGGAGCATGTTGGAGCATTTTTGGAGCTGGAAATTGAAGAGCTAGGTTTTCAGGCATGAAGAGTGAACTCCTGAGTGAGTTTCACTGTATCAACAAGTGTTTGTCATGGGTTTTTCCGGTAGTTTTTCCTAGCAGTGACTTCCCTTGAGTTCCCAGCTGAGAGATTCTTAGATACATGTGCCAGAGAGACCCTGATAAATGAATGGGATTCCCAATGGACTGAGAGCAGTGAAGGGGTGCATTCCTTGGGTTGGGTAGGCCAAGAAGAAGAGAAATGGAGGAAATCCAGGGTAGTCGTAGGAGAGAACAAATGGGTGGTGTGATATTGAGTTGCGAGGGGACAGTGAGAGGAACCATTCTTTTGTAGATTCATAGCCCCAGCTCGAGGGTGACTTGCTTTTTAGACTTGGAACACCAAGTCTATGGTTGGGTGGAACGTCCTTCCCAAGCAGTTGGTTGCACAAACATTTTATAAAAGATAAGCATTTATCTGTTTTGTTGAATTATTTATGAGTTCATGGTTGTGCATTTACTTTGTGAATGATAATGGTTTTATATGTTGTTATAAATGTTTTAATAGTTGCATTCATGGTCATTTAGAGTGTTGTAGATGTATTTAATTATGGGTATCATAAATTAGTTGAATATGCGTTTAAATTGTAGCTGGTAAGTTACAAGATTTGATTAGCAAAAGAAAATTTGGTTTTTATGTGTATTTTCGCAAGCAATGTTCCCTGGTTGATATGGGGGATGTTACATAATGGTATCAAAGTTCAAGGTTCAACATTGAGCTTGTATGGGCCAGGAGACGATGCGATTTGAACAAATTCATGGTTGCATATTTCATCCTGTGATGGATTTGGGGAAAAATGGTGAATCAAAGTGAAATCCCAAAATTATGAGCTGATTTTGAGTTTAAATGCTCCAGAACAGTCAAAGAAGAGAAATTATGGCATTGAGTTGAAGGTTGTAGAGTCTAGTTTGGCCTAAAGGGTCAAAATCTTGTAAGTTTCACGGTGGACGTGAAGTTTAGTAATCGATGGCGCAGATTAATTTGACCTATAGAATCAACAATCGAGATTCAATCACATGAGGTTCAATCAAGGAATTCCCGAAAGGCCTTTGGGAAGAAGGTTTCAGAAGGATTTGGAGTTAAGAATGAGGTTGATTCCAAAGGGAGAAAATCCCGATGGGAGAAACCCGAAAGAATGAGAGTCTCCAGATCAATCAGGGTCATTTTTAGTCGTCAAACCTCGTAGAGATGTTTATTTGAAAAGTATTTTTGGGAGAGCTCGTTCGGAAGGTTGGGCATGTTTTGGTGTCCAACAAAGTTATTCAGACAGAGGTATCTAGTGCGTAGTTTTGGGAGCCCGAGATGATCGTGGTCGTTGAGCGGCACAATTGTTGACCGTTCAATCTATTATACAAGTAGGTTTCCTTGGAAGGGCCAAGGGTGAAGGACAATTCCATGTAAGAAGACACATCAAAATGCCATGTTAGAGGACATGTCATCAAGGATGGGTGAATCTACCAGTGCCAGATAGCGGTCGAGTGCAAGTCTTTTGAAGGAGGTTATCGAGGTGTTTGTTCAGGAAGGTTTTCGATGGGAGAGTCTGACAAAGAGGGCCCGATAGGATATTAGAGCTCAGATTTTGGAAATACTGAGGAGTAATATAATCCTATTTTTAATGAATGTTTCCCCGATGGGAAGAGTCCTATCGTGTTTTCAACTACGGATTCCAGAGACATCCCCGTACCCAACAATTTGAAATTCCAATGGGGAGAGTCCGAGAAAGTGTTTTTGACAGGCTTGTAGAGGGCTAGCTACAACTTGGCAAGGCTAGGAAGATCAATGATTGGGATTGATCTAGATTTTTAGAGAAATAATTTAGATCTAAAGATTGTTACAATCGTAATTTAGTGATTTTTTTTTAATGAAAATTCCAATTTTCGAAGATCTTCATCTTGCAGGGCATTTTTGAGGGCCTAAACAACATTTTTAGAAAATAAAATTTATACAAAACTTCATGTTCATTTAGAACACACAATTTTTTCTTCTAAAATGATAGAACTTGAAAAGAGCTTTCCATCAAGCTAAATTGTTCACCAAACGAAGCTTGTATGAGGTAGTTACGACCAAAACAGTCATGGGTAAAATTTAGTACCGACTTTCTTGTAGAGGGTATAAATCCTAGCTCAAGAGTCAGTTTGGGGCCCATGAGCAATCTATGGAAAATTCATGAACTGTAGAAGACAACCACGAAGCTATATTTGAGTTTTGGGTATCTAAATATGTGCTGGGAGAGAAAGAGAACACATGTAGCATGCAAAGATATAAAAGGGAAAGTGGTCAAAACTTCTGAAGACCATAACTTTCAGCTCGAAACTAAGAATTGGGAAAGTAAATAGTTTATGGAAATTTATTAAGGAGGAGAATACATCTATCAACCTAGAAAATTAATTTGAAAAGAAAATTTTGAAGTCAACTCAAAAGAAGATGACTAGTGGCATTAAAGGGCAGCGGAAAATTTATGATTTCTTTTCCAAATTGTGTATGTATTTATTTTTCATCTAACAAAAAATGTTTACATGCACATTTTCTGTAGAATTAGAGGTTCAGAGAATAAATTTGGTTTCTATATGAGAACTACATCAATGGAAGATGCCCAAGGGTCCTATAGTCACAAGGAGGAATTCAAAGGTTTGCATGTCAGCATGGGAAATGCTGAGATTGAGTCAAATGGAAGAAGATATAGGCAAGAGCATGTAACTATGAGAAGCCTAGATAGAGAAGTGCAGAGCTATAGAAATAATAATGGAAATATTATGAAGGATTAGGAAGAGATACTTTAGAGCTTGAACATGTTGAAAAAGTAAGCTAATAAGGACTCTGGTAGAAAGATCGAAGCTAGTTCTAGACAAGTGACAACATCCAAATCCAATAGTAGAAGAGATGGGCATTGGAATGATAGGAATTCAAGGTGTAGTATCAAGTGCCATCAATCCCTAGATAAATCCACTAGGAGAGATCATGCTAGTTTAGGGACAAGGAGTAACCCAAGTGTGTCCCATGTCAGGAGACATAAGAGAAGGACTGAAGGAGACATCTTGCAAGGTGAACTCAGGAAGATAAAACCAGCAAATTTCAATGGTGAGCATAGGAAGGGAGAAGAGGATGAGGCCTGAATGTTGGAAATGAAGAAATATTTCTAGCTACATGATTACCCCTCCAGGGTAGAAACAAGAATTGCAACCTACCACTTGCAAGGAAAGGTAAACATGTGGTGGGATCAACTTAAACAAGACAAGCATATTGATTACAAGAGGGTCTCATGGAGGAAGTTCAAAGGATATTTCCAAGAGAAATATTTGTCTGAGTATTACTATAAGAGGAAGATGAAAGAGTTCTTTGAACTCAAATTGGGAAGCATGACAATGGATGAGTATGAGAAGAGGTTCTTTGAATTGTTGAAGTATGTTGATTTCATAAAAGGTGAGAAGGTCAAAATACAAAGGTTTCTTAGTGGGTTACTCTCCTTCTACAGTGACAAGATACAATATGATAACCCCAAGACCTTGGAGGAGACCATAAGGAGAGCAAAAAATATCTACGAGCAAAGTAGATGAAGGCCAATCTTTCAAAAGACTTGGAATGACAAGATGAAAGGAAAGAGGGAGCAAAGGAAGAAAGGTTTTAAGCCACATTTTTTCAAGAATAACTCTCAAGAAAATCAACAAGTCTAGTCAACACAAAATGAACAAAAGACAACATATTATTTTGGGAAAAGGCCAAGGAAACAACTTGTATAATGTTGGGGGTGTGAGGGGAATCGCTTGTATATTGACTGCCCTCACAAAGGAGAAAGAATGAGGACTATCCATAACATTCAATTGGATGAAACAATGGAATATGTGGGGGGAATCATGTCAAGGATTTATGCATCCTTGGACAAAAATCAAGTAGAGTAGCAATCCCCCATGATTGAAGTGGAAGGTAAGATTGATAACCATCCCATACCAATTTTAATTGATTCTAGAGCTAGCCATAGTTACATAAAGTCTAACATGATTGAAAGATTTCATTTGAAAAGGATTAAGCATAAGAAATCTTGGTTAGTTCAGTTAGCCATGGGGGCTAAGAGAAAGATCAATGAGTTGGTTAAATATTTCTCAATAGACATGAATGGGCTCAATAAAACGGTAGATGTAAAAATTATACCTTTGGGTTCATATGATTGTCTAATTGACATGGATTGGTTGGAGAAACACCATGTTGTCCTATACTATTACAAAAAGACAATAACTTGTCTTGATGAGAAAGGGAAAGAAGGCAATATTCAAGGCATTTAGAGAGTTGTAGCTGTTAGAGAAATTTCATCCATGCAGCTGAAAAAGAGTTTCAGGAAGAGATGTCAAATTTTTGCAGCTCACATGGAAGAGGTAGCTAGTGATAAAGTGGTAAATCTTGAAGACCATCCGGTCTTGAAATATTTTGAATATGTTTTCGAGGAGATTCCATGATTTCCTCCAAAGAGAGACATCGATTTCTCTATTTATTTGGTGCTAGGTGATGCACCTGTGTCCAAGATGCCTTACAGAATGGGCACACCAGAATTGAAAGAATTACAAATGCAGCTAGAGGAGATTTTGAAGAAGGGGTATATACGCCCAAGTGTGTCACCTTGGGGAGCCTCGGTTTTTTTGTAAAGAAAAAGGATAGAACCTTAAGATTGTGTATTGATTTCAAATAGTTGAATAAGATCACTATAAAGAAAAAATACCCCTTTCTAAGAAATGATGATTTATTTGATCAGTTGAAAGGTGCAATAATATTTTCCAAGATTAACTTGAGATCAGGCTATCATCAAGTGAGTATAAAAGAAGAAGATATCGGCAAGACAACATTCATAACAAGTTATGGGCATTATGAATTCATGGTAGTGCCATTTGGACTATCAAATGCCCCAATTGTTTTTATGTGTCTAATGAATGGAGTGTTCAGGTAGTACCTAGACAGGTTTGTAATTGTTTTCTTAGATGATATTCTCATCTACTCTAAGTATGAAGCGGAGCATGAGGATAAATTGAGAATGTGCTAAATGTTTTAAGGGAGCATAAATTGTATGCCAAGCTAAGTGCATATTTTATCAAAAGAAGATCCAATACTTGGGGCATATTATTTCAACAGATGGGATAACAGTCGATCTTGAGAAGATAGAGGCCATTAGAGGATGGCTAGCGTCAAGAAATTTCATGGAGGCTAGATAATTTATGGGTCTCGCGGGTTATTACTGGAGATTCATAAAAGGGTTTTCAAATATTGCTAGCCCAATCACTTCTATTCAAAAGAATGGAGTGAAATTCGAATGGACCCCAAAATGTGAAGAAAATGTCCAGTAGTTGAAAATCATTTTGACAAGTGCACCCATATTAAAGATTGCATACACATATGAAGAATTTGTAGTCTGCATGGATGTGTCCAAGGAATGGTTCGATGGAGTTCTGAGTCAAAAGGATCACGTGGTATGTTTTGAATCTAGAAAACTAAAGGAGCATGAGAAAAATTATGCTACTCGTGATCTAGAATTAGTAGGAATTGTACATGCATTAAAAATGTGGAGACATTACCTGATGGGGAAGAGGTTTGAGCTAAGAACAAACCATTGTGGTCTGAAACATTTATTTGGACTGCGAACACTAAATGTTAGGCAAACTAGGTGGCTAGAATTTCTTAGTGAGTATGACTTCAGAATTAAACATATCAAGGGAAAATAAAATCAGGTGGTTGATGCAATTAGTAGAAGAGATCATGAAGTGCATATTTCAGCCATAAACATGTACATGAAAAGTTTAAAAGATAAAATTCTTGAAGAAACAAATTCATATCAACTTTATTTGCAAATAAAATAAAACTTACAACAAGAAAATTTACAATAGAAATTTAAAAATTATTAATTAAAGGAGGATGGAATCCTCTTATATAGAGGCAAGGTGTATGTGCCAAATTCCTTAGAACTGAAAAATATAGTGCTGAGAGAAATGCATAATGTGCCATATGTTGGGAACCCATGATATCAGAAATCCATTACAGCTGTAAGGATCCAATACTTTTGGCCAGGAATGAAGAAAGAAGTAGCTGACTACATAGCTCAGTGTCTAGAGTGCCAAAAGGTGAAAACATAGCACATACATCCAACAAGATTTCTACAGCCATTGTCCATTCTAGAATATAAGTGGGAAGTGGTTACAATATATTTTATTACAAAGTTTCCCAGAATAGTGAGGCGACATGATTCCATAATGGTGATGGTGGAAAAATTGACTAAGGCATTACATTTTATTCTTGTGAAGACAACACAAGGAAAAAAACATTGCAAAGATTTACATGAAGGAAGTTGTCAGGCTACATGGAGTGCCTAAGGAAATAGTTTCATATAGAGATTCTAAGTTTACATTCAAATTTTGGCAAGGTTTGTTCAAAGGATTTGGGACAAATATGAATCTTAGTACAACGTATCACCCAGATTCAAATGGGAAAATAGAGAGGACCAATAGGATAATTGAAGACATGCTCAAAATGTATGTGATGGACCAACCATCAAAATGGGAAGACTATATCCACGTAGTGGAGTTTTCTTATAATAATGGGTATCAATCCTCATTAAAAATGATTCTATTTGAAGCTTTGTATGGTAGTAAATGCAACACACTAGTGAGTTGGGATAACCTAATAGACAAATCCATCATTGGGACATATTTGTTAAAGGAAATGGAAGAGAAGATGGCAAGGATCAAGCATAATTTAAAGACTGCCCAAGACAGGAAGAATATTTATGTAGACAAGAACATAGTTTTTAGAGATTTTGAAGTGGGGGAACATATTTTCCTAAAATTTTAAGCAAAAATAAGTTCAATAAGATTGGGTTGTTTCGCAAAGTTGCCAACAAGATATTGTGGGCCTTTTGAACTATTAGAAACGATAGGGTCGGTTGCATACATGGTAGCATTTCTTGCATCCATGAGAGTGCATAATGTATTTCATGTGTCATTATTAAAGAAATATGTGCTTGACCCTAACCACATAATTGATTAGATTGTGATCCAGGTGGAAAACAAAGGGAATTTCTAGGTGGAACTAGTACATATCCTAGACCAGAAAGTCAAAGTGCCTAGGAACAAAGCTATAGGGATGGTAAAGGTTCAATGGAATTTCTATGGTCCTGAAGATGCTACATGGGAGCATGAAGAAAACATGCGGGAGGAATACCCACACATTTTTGCTAATTTTGAAGAAAATAGAAGCTGAAAACGAAAGACTCCATTTTGGGTCGCTAGTTACTAGAACCATATCTCTGAAATTCTTGGTCGCCTATGTTGATAGACCTAATAAAAGAATGGTGCAACCCGATGGACTAAAGGCAGTGAAGGGGGCACATTCCTTGGGTAAGCGGGTTGAGAATAATGAGAGGTTATGGTTGGGACTGTTGTTGGAGGGTAAAGATTGCGTAAATTTGTTTTTATTTTCTGAACATTGCAATGTAAATTTGTATATGTTTTCGGCATGGTATTGTGCATCGAGGACAATGCACAATTGTAGGGGAGGGAGAATGTAACATCCCCACTATAATCCCCAGTTTAATTAATGCATAGTGTAGATATAAATGTGGCTATGGCCAAGCAATGTAAATGCAATAATGTATTTCCTAAATTGTAAATAAATATAATATCAGCTGCTGGGATATGGTCAGATATGGGGGATGATTGATACAAAAGAGAGGGGGAATGCCTAGAGAGTGTCCAAGAGGGGTCCAAAGGGAAAAAAATTATGGGTATTAATTCAAACCCGCATTTCTAAATTTTATTATCATTTGGGGAAAACCTTCTATTTTCTGGTTGAGTGAATGAGAGCCCAATCATTGAATACCTATCATAGGGTGGGTGTGAGAGTCACATCCCATAATTATTGGAGAGGGGGCTGAGGTACAAGCAACATTGGGAAAAGTGAACAATCAATTGTCTTGGGGAAAGAGAGGAAACTTTTATGGGTAGTAACAAGCAGTTTTAGACATTCAATTTTTACAAAAACAATAAGAGAAGACAAAGAAGGAGAGCTCGGGAGATGGAACAACAAGGCTGGGTGAATTATGGAGCATGCTGGAGCATTTTTGGAGCTAGAAATTGATGAGCCAGGTTGTCAATCCTAAAGAGTGAACTCCTATATGAGTTTCATTGTATCAACAAGTGTTTTTTGTGGGTTTTGCTGGTATTTTTTCCTAGCAGTGAGTTCCCTTGAGTTCCCAGCTGATAGATTCCTAGCTACATATGCTAGAGAGACCTTGATAAATGAATGGGATGCCCGATGGACTGAGAGTAGTGAAGGGGTACATTCCTTGGGTTGGGCAGGTCAAGAGGAAGAGAGATGGAGGAAATTCATGATAGTTGTAGGAGAGAACCAGTGGGTGGTGTGATATTGAACTGTGAGGGGACTGTGAGAGGCACCCTTATTTTATGGATTCTTAGCCCCATCTCGGGGGTGAATTTCTATTGATACTTGGTGTTAACACCTACTATGTTCTACTTTGTTTTATCTATCTCTCATTCATTCCTACTTGTCATTTCAAATTTTGTATAAGTTACAAAATCTTTATCATTTTGTTGTTAAAGGTTTAGTAGCTCACCTTAAGGGGTTTTAAAGAATGCTAGAGTGAATGAATGAGATGGACTTAATGTTGTGAGAAGGGGACATAGGGAATTAGACACATGTTTAAATGATTACTTGATGACATCAAGTAATTTCAAATCTTTTCATTTGAGCCATTAGTCATGTAAAATTTTATGCATCATGATTATTTAACTTCATGAGTTGCAGATTCAAAGTTTAATCCACTCAAGAGAGAAAAAGACAAATCTGGTTGGGCGTTACAAGAACTTCCACATGTCCCTTGTCATGATCATTTTAAGCACTTTGGTGAATCATGGAAGATGTGGATTGTACTACAAGCTCATGAGAACGAAAAAACATTTAGCAAAGTACTCGTCATCAACCATATCATGCGAAATGGGGTGTATCGTCATTTGTACCTATCAATTGTCCAAAAGGTTACATGGATCAGTTGTCTTATTAAATTTGTTTTCAAAACTGGCACATTGTCCGTTTACTACAACAACTAGTTTATTTGAATTGGCTTCTGCAGAGCTAGAAAATCTCCTTTATTCTCATTATACATCAGACAAAACTCTTGTCTGTAGCCAAGATTCTAGTCTTCAGGTCATGACTGTGTAGATGGGTAAAGGTGGACATGTGAATCAGAAAGAGCCTAAAGGGCATGAGTCCATGGAGGCTTATGAAGATAATCGAATAATTTTCGATCGAGCAAGGTGGTACCTTTTATGTACCAAGATAGATGGTCACCATTACGCTACAACTAAGGAGTTTGTTGAGAGTTTCAATGGACAATGGGATCGAATTGCAAACCTAGTTATGCAAGTTATTGAAGAATCTATAACAACTGCTTCCAACCTCCCCACTGATGGTGAAAGGTGGTTTAAAAATAAATTGATTATAGGAGGAGACGTCAATAATTTTTTAAAGCCTGAACACAAAGACCCTAATTGGGCCAATGGAATCCCCAGGGACTAGATTGATGATGAGTGGATGGATGCCTTTCTCATGCTTAAGAGATTCATCACATGCGAGGGGCACTATTCTATTGTATTTCTATTCCATCTCTGATTTCTGCTTCATCTAGCAGGGATTAAAAGGCTGAATTTACGTTATTATTTCTTAAGGGATCTCAACAAGATGGCTATGAGGGTTCAAGAAAACCCCAAGACCCCTCCTCACAGAATGTTTCATCAGGGGTTGATTAAAGTTCTTGTTAAGGCCGAGCTAGGGAAGTTGAATATGATTTTGTATCAGTTCTTGATCCAATCAGGGTTTGAGAAGGAAAGGCATTCTCCTACTTCTAAATCACACAGAAACATTGTTAAGCATGATCAATAAAATCCAACTAATGTCGGTCAATCCACCACTGCAAAGAAGGGTAAATGAGCAACATGCTTAAAGACTCCAGATGAGCCTGTAAAATCTACATTATCCAGTCAACAAACAGATGCGGGGTCTTCTCACATATTAGGTGGAAGTAAGCACCCTTTCCTTTTTGCACAGAAAAATTACTTAAAAAGGGCTAAGAGGTTAGCAAAACCTAGGGTTTCAGTGGAGGACCAACAACCTGGAAAAACAACACTAGAGTTTGAAGATCCTGTACACGTTAAAGAGCCTATTCTAGAGGTCACTCCTCATTCCTTGAGTTCCTTTGAAGACGATACCTCTAGGTATAGAATTTTAGTAAGGAAACGAAGAATAAGGCCTCAAAATAAGTTCAAGTTGAAGTCTAAAGCAGTGAATAAACCTGCCATCACATAGAAAGTTGTCATCATTGATGAAGAGCCTGTCAAATCTATTGGAAAGACATCTATACGCAAGTAAACCCATATCACTAATCCTGAGAAAGATAAATTCAAGAAGGGTGGTTTGATCATAAATAAAAAGACAATCACTGGGAAAAATAGAGTTCCTACCAGGAAATAGGGTAAAAAGGATATGAAAATCCCAAACCCTAATATTGGAGCTAAAGGGAATGAGCCTAAACGTATGCAAACCCGATCTCAATCTAAGCAGACTAGAAATAATAGCTTAGAATTGTCTGCAGAAGCAACTTCCTCAATCTTGCATAGAAAGTTATCAATTTAAAAATATCACTTCGAGGATAAATCCATTTTTAGAGATTAAAAGTAATGGAGGATGGAAAAATATTTGTGTTCCCTGTGTCTAAGATATCATGCTCCTTTTTGTCTATGTCTAGCTATAACCTAGGCAAAGAAAAGAGTTTAAAACATGCAGGACTAGTTTTTGGAAGGTCGCTACAGGAAGTTCCTACAATTGTATACACAGGGAAATAAAGGCGCTACCAGAACACTTGTAGCAACCGATTTTGCTAATATTCACACCCTGTTTCATATTTTGTAACAAAGGAAGGATATAAATTATGTAAGAATATAATGGATCATTTTATGAAGCTATACAATGTTTTGTGGATCTAAAATCTATATTGGGATACAAAGATTAATCCAAATTAGTCACATGTGTAGAGTTGTCAAAGGCTGGTCTCAAGTGGAGCATTGAAGATCAGATATATCTAGGAAAGATAAAGATGAAGCAACAATGTCATCATTCGAATGTAAAACAAGTCAAATCAAAGAGATGTTATGCAAGGCTGTTGCCCTGATTTTAGGAGATTTTTTGTAAATTGTTAGGATTTGGTATATCAATAGTTAGAAACTTAAATTCGTCCTGAGTTTTTGTAGAGATTTGTTTTGAGGTATCCTTGATTCTCAAGATTGACCCTAAGTACATGTAACCCATTTGAAACATTATATATTGAATGATAGAGAAGAAGAAAGGGTTGGATCCCTGTTTGCATAAAAGACTTTATCTTATACAATTGTTTGGATCGACCTTATCTATGTAAAGATTTCAGTGGTTAATGAAGTTATTAGTTGGTGTGTATCATTCTCTTTTGTTTCTCATTTCTAATTCCTCATCTTGAACACATTATTACTATTATATGATTATATGGTTGTATGTATGTGCTGAGAGGATTTCCCTATTTTTACAGTGCAATATTCACCACATGTGTGTTTTAGGATCTTTTATATCTGGTTCAGGAAGGATTTCTCGATTTAAGATTTATTCTTCTGCTGGTTAATTATATCAAAGAACATATTCTCTTTTATGGTTATAAATTTTGTTTCATTTATTCTTCTTCAACATATACCCTATTCTCACTTGACACAACTAAGGTTTTGTTTACTTGATCTGTTGCACATAGAGAAGAGGTCTTGACAGTTTATCCATTAAGTCCCTTTTAAGATCAAGAGTGTGATCCTCCCACCTATTTAAAATTATTTGCTTTTAACTTTTTAAACAAGATGTTCTAGGCTTGTTCCCAACGCAGTCTAGGAACAAATTCTAGCGTTAACATATTTTGGCTCCGTTGCTGGGGACGAAATGATGAGATTTTCTCTGGGTAGAACGACATGATACAGATCTAGTTGTAGATGGTGAAACTATAACTAGGCACAATTGTCTGCATATATTTTCACCTAGTGACTCCAAATTAGACAGTCTGGATCCAAAGATAAAGAGGACTAGAGCCCATCCATAATCTCCCAATGTGCCTGCTATTTCAGATCTTGAGAAGATCCTAAAACAATCTAAATCTCTTAAAAAATTAGGATTTGATAAATTGTTTCTTTCACCTCCTTCTGAAGAATCCACCTCGAGGAAAGAGGAATTTGTAGAACCATAATCTTTTTACACACCCTATCTTAAGAGTAGATATAAATCTGAGTAAATATTTGAATTCCTTGAAGAAACAGAGTATCCTCCCTTAGAAAATATCTTAATCCTTGAAGAAATTCAAAAAGAAAAATCTAATCTTAGCCTCCAAGTTAATATCCTTGATGCTGAAAAACTTGCTGAAGAAATTCTCTAGTCCTCTCCTAAGATTCAATTGGTGAATATTCCTAATCTCTCATCACCACACTCACCACAATCCTCACATACAAATCAACCTTTAGGTGGTCAAACAATGGCTGGTGCAACACCTCCCAACCCAATGGATGCTATCAAGGCTGCCAGATATGTACCTTTGGCATTGCCAAATAATCTTCATCCTCTCCCAGCAAATGATTACATGAAATACCTTCCAAGGTTTGACAATGAAGGGGAAACACCTACAGAGGAGCATTTAACTGCTTTTTATTCCTTTGTTGACAATTTCCAAGTGGATTATGATGATGTGTGGATGAGGCTTTTTGTTCAAAGTTTAGATGGAGAAGTGAGGAAGTGGTTCAGAAAGCTTAGAGACAACTCTATTACCACCATCACAGAATGTGATGCAACCTTCTTGAGAAAGTGGGGAGACAAGAAAGATGATTTGTATTACATGAAAAAATTCAGTAATCTCCGAAGAAAGAATGGTGAATTTGTCTCTGAATTTTATCATAGATTCAATCAGATGTATCAGAAAATACCAAATGATATCAGACCAACTGAAAGGTTAGCAAAGGTCACTTATGCTAATGCCTTTGATGCTGATTTTTGTTTACTTCTTAGGGAAAGAAGATCAGCCACTCTGGATGATAAGAAAGATTCAACTCTTGAAGTTGAATCCAATATTCTAGCATCTGAACAACTGAAGACGATATTAGATAAAGGAAAGCTAAAAGAAGAATATAAGTCTTATGCATCAAATACTACAAATCAGAAGATTTCCTTGGAGGAGATGACAAGAAAGATGGAGGAAATGTCATTTGAACTATCTAAAATTAGATTGGAAAAACAGAAATGGAATACTCCTCAAGAAGGAAATCAGAATTCGAATCAATATAGAAGACCTTATAACCCTCAAATCATGCAGAGGGATAAGAAGAATAATGATGATCAGAAAATTCAGACACCTCTGCAGAATAATTACATTGAAGAAAATCAAGAAGCTGAAGATGTAGATGAAGATATGGATATTCATTTGTTTGGAGATGAGATTTCTGTCATTCAGCTAACACAGAATGAATATGAAGATTGATTGAATTCACAGGTTGGGGGAAGTCCAGATACTATTCTTTGTAATATAGATCAACAAGGGTACAATCTTAGATCAAAATATGCTCTTCAGAAAGAAAAGTCTGCTCTTCAGAAAGATAAACCTACTCCTCAGAAAGATAAACCTACTATCCCAGCAGTACAGACACTCAACAAGAATCCTGAAAAAAGACAAGTACAACTTGCTATGAAATTTTCAGCCCCGAAATCAGACAGGTTAGCCTCTCCTTTTAGTTTGGAACATGAGATAAGTAAGATAAAAATCCATATTCCTCTGATTGAATTGGTTAAAACTAATTATTATAGGAATCACATTTCGAAATGGTTGCAGCCTTCTTCTGGAACATACCCTTCTATTGATGTGATAAATCTCCAGGATGAAAAACCTACTATTGTTTTAGGGCCTATTGTAGAAGAAAGGGATGATTCCACTCCTCCTTTTTATGTCTCATTAAATTTTCATGACGAAATCCTTCATAACTTCCTGTTAGATTCTAGAGCCTCTCATAATCTTATTCCAAAGGTTGTCATGGAAGAACTGGGGTTAGAAATCACTAAAGCATACCATGATCTCTTTTCTTTTGATTCCAAAAAAGTCAAATTCTTGGTGGTTATCAAATACCTTGTTGTTTCATTATCTCAAATCCCAGCCAAAAGTTTAGTCATGGATATAGTTGTGGCTAATATTCCTCCTAGGTTTGGTATGATTTTGTCCAGATCTTGGTGTAAGAAGCTAAGGGGATATCTTCAAATGGATCTCTCTTATGCCACTATATCTGTGTTTGGAGGGGAATTTAAAATACTCTATCATCAGGCTCAATTGGCTTATATTATCAGTAACAATGATCATTTTGTAAATCATCCTATTTATGCAATTGATGTGGATTTAGGATCATCTATATTTCATATTGACAATGTTGTCCAACAGTCTTTGCCTTTGACAAAATTAACTACTGTCCCATAGTCTACTGAAAATCAAAATCTGCAATGAAAATTGTACTTTGATGGAGCCTCATCCAGAGAAGGTGCGGGGGCAGGTATAGTGCTGATTTCTCCTAAAAATGAAATCATTACACTATCCTACAAGCTATAATTAGAGACTACAAATAACATTGCAGAGTATGAAGCACTAATGTTAGGTCTCAGGGCAGCCAAAGAACTGAAAATTCAACACTTAAAGGTTCATGGATATTTAGAACTCATTGTACAACAGGTTAGAAATGTGTATCAGACGAAGAATATTCGGTTGAAAGACTACCTAAATGAGGTATGGGACGTTGTTGAAGCCTTTTTTCTGTCTTTTAATATTGTGTATATCCCTAGAAATAAGAATGAGCATGATGACTCCCTGGTTATGACAACAAGCACCTTTAAACCTCCTTTACACCCAAAACTAAAATATCAAATAGAGGTCGGATACATGACTTCTATTCTAGATAGAGTCAAGTATTGGAGAGTATTTGAAGAGGATTCTGAAATCAAGAGATTCATTGAATCTATTGATGATTTCTCTTCCATTCATATTGATCAAGATGAAGATGTGGAGGAGAAAAAACATAATTTGAAATTTCACAACATGATTGTTGGACATAAGATTTGTCAATTGCCAACAAATCATATCCCAAAAGGTCTAGTGCCTCTTGATTTTGTTTTTTGATTAGAATGATGTCCCTGTGAAGACCCATGATCCAAAAACAGAAGCAGATGTAATTGATTGCAATCTTGGGACTGTTGCAAATCCTAAACCTGTTAAACTATCAAAATTTCTGTCAGGGAAATACATAGCTAAATATGAGAAACTGTTGAAGGAGTTTACTGATATTTTTGCATCGCAATATGAATATCTTAGGACTTTTGATGAAACTATTTTGTAGCACAAGATACCTTTGAAAGAAAATGTGAAACCATTCAAGCAAAAATTAAGACAGATTAATCCTCTTTTGTTACCTATCATGGAGAAAGAAGTAAAAAAGATTCTAGATGCTAAGATTATTGTACCTTTAAGGTACTATGATTGGGTGGAAAATCTGGTACCAGTGAGGAAAAATAATGGTGAAATCGGACTTTGCATTGATTTCAGGAATCTAAACAGATGCTCTCGGAAAGACAACTATCTACTGCCCAAAATGGAACACATCTTGCAGAGGTAGTAGGATCTAGCAAATTGTCTATGATTGATGGTTTTTCTGGATACAACCAAGTTGTTGTTCATCCTAATGATATGGAGAAGACAACCTTCATGACACTATGGGGGAATGTCATGTACACTCGGATTCCTTTTGGTTTAATAAACGTAGGGGCTATGTTTTAGAGATCCATGGATATAGCCTTCATGGGAGAAAAAGACAAGTTTTTGGTCATCTATCTATATGACATTACCTTGTTCTCTAAATCTAATGACAAATATCTACAACATCTGAGACAAGTATTTCTGAAATGTAGAAGGTATGGTATTTCCCTCAATCCAAAAAAGTCTCATTTTTCTTTAGAACAGGGGAAATTACTTGGTCACATTGTTTGTGCTGGTGGAGTTAAGATTGATCCTGCTAGAGTGATAGCTATTCAAAGTCTTTCCATTCCTAGAACTAAGAAAGAGATTCAGTCTTTTCTAGGGAAGATAAAATTTCTTAGAAGGTTTATTGCTAGCTTTGCTAAATTGGTCAAACACATAATTGGCATGTTGAAAAAGGGTAGTGAGATCAAGTGGAAGACAGAGGCTAAAGATTATTTTCAGACTATTAAACAAGCTATTTCAGAAGCTCCTGTTCTTATCAGTCTAGATTTTGAAAAAGATTTACTGATTTTTTCTTTTGCATCTCTTGACACTTTAGAAAATGCTTTATTACAAAAAAATTCTAAAGGTTTCGAACAACCTATTGATTTCTTTAGCAGGGCACTTCGGGATGCTGAGTTAAAATACAACATCATAGAGAAACAAGATTTTGCCTTGGTTAAAGCACTGGAATCTTTCTGAATTTATGTCTTACACTCCAAAGTTATTGCCTATGTACTGTCCAATGCTATTAAAGATATATTGCCTCAGCCAAACATTGATGGAAAGAGGAGCAAATGGATAGCTAAGTTGCTTGAGTATGATTTGGACAACAAGCCTACTAAGCTACTCAAAGGTCAGGGGTTAGCTAAGCTATTAGCTGACTCTAATTGCGAAGTTTTAGGAGTTGATTACATCTGTAACAATTCAAGAAACTCGCATCCTCAAGACAACAACCCTCAGGTAGATGAAAATATTGTTGAATCTAAATGGTATAAAGATATCCTCTATTTTCTGTAGAATTTCCAAGCTCCTCCAGGAATGGACAAATCCAAAGTAAGATTCTTAAAAATCAAAGCTGTCAAGTATTGTGTTAATAATCAGATTTTATTTTGGAGGGACCCTACTGAATTCTTATTGAGATGCCTTGATAAATAATAAGCTCAAAATGTCATGACCCAATTTCATGAAGGAGTGTGTGTAGGACATCACTTCTGGAAGACCACTGCATACAAAATACTCAGGGCTGGGTATTATTGGCCTAGTCTATTTGTTGATGTCAGTGCCAAAGTAAGGACATGTAAAAAATTTCAAAGGTTTGAAGGAAAGAAAAATCTCAAGTCCTTACCTCTCAAGCCTGTAAAAGTGGTTGCACCTTTCCAACAATGGGCATTAGATTTCATTGGTGAAATCCATGCTCCATCCGGTGGCCAACATAGATGGATTCTGATAGCAACAAATTACTTCACAAAATGGATAGAATCCATACCTACAAGGAGGGAAACCGATAAAGTGATCATGGATTTTCTGGAATAAAATATTTTATCCAAGTCTGGTTTTCCTGATATGATCATCACAGATAATGTTGCAGCCTTTAAGTCTACTAACGTGATTAAATTTTGTGAAAACTATGGTATCAAGCTCAAACGTTCCACTGCTTATTTTCCACGGGGTAATGGTCTGGTGGACTATTCCAATAAAATTATGGTCATGATTATTAAGAAACTTTTAGAGGACAACAAGAGGGCTTGGGATGCAAAGTTAAAATATGTCGAGTGGGTTGATCGAGTAAGCACCAAAAGAGCAATTGGAAATTCACCGTTTCAATTAGTATATGGAATGGAAGTTGTTTTTCTTATACAACTTGCTTTGATAGTTGTGAAGTATCTGCAAGAAATGGAGGTTGAACCAAATGATGCTATCAGAAGGATCTATCATATTGAGAAATTACATCAAGCGAGTGATCCAGATTATTTTCGGCACGAAATGAGATCGGAGATATAATAAAGAAATGCATAGAGATATCATAGATATTCAATAATATAACAGAAATGTATCAGAGATGCAACCATAAACACAGATGTATACTAATACGCGATTTCTATTAATGAAATAAATGTACAGAGACTGTAAAAATACAGAGTGAAAGACTCGCTAGAATGGTGGCAGCTTATCTCTGAGAAGAGATGTGACGGCTACTCGCATTCGCAAGAAGATGATTACAATGAGGCTCTGAAGGCCTTTTTATAATAATCAGGAATGCCAAAATTCATAGACATCCAAAAACCTAACCCTAGGAGATGTAGCGCCAAAAGTCATGTGGGCCCCGTTTGGGTAAGTTAGTACATCAACTTCCCGGGGTCGTAACTTTTGCATACGATCTCCGTTTTAGGTGTATGATAGCTCGTTGGAAAGGTATCATTGAGGAGATTCATTTTGGGGGCTCAATGATTCCTTTGGATATCATTAAGAACCTATATCTTGAAAAACCTTCACTTGGGCCCTCAAAATGGCCCTAGAAGTTAAAAACTGCTAAAAATAGTAAATTGCCAAATTTGCCAGAAAACTGTTTTGAGCCAGTTGGAAAAGGTGGGTGGCCACCGATATCCACCTGGATCAATCCTCTTTCCTTAGGAAGCAATGGTCTCCATTGCGTTGAGTTCCCGGGGGAGAGGGAAAAGCGTTTACTAAATCTGCATCTTGGTGAGCTGCTTGCCTTGCTGGAGACGTCGCGCTGCTTAGTTTATGGAAGTTTGTCACGAACCTGTTGAGGTTGAGGATATTCAACAAGTCGGGCTACATGAGAGGAAGGTGTGCAGAAGGAATCTTTGTGCTTTGCTGTAACCTTGTCGACTTGCCTCTGTTGGACAGAAGGTGCTTGGGGCGAAGCTGTAGTGGTTGCAGTGTCCTTCTGTTCCCCTTTTGAACAGATTGTGAAGAAGCTAAATTTTGCAGTATGAGATACTACCTTGCGACACTTTTTAGGTGGAACAGTAGTCGGAACTACCTTTGGTATTCTGTAGAGATGACCCCCCAAAGTAACAATGACACTACGGGGTCGAGACTCATAAATAGCATGGCGCTTCCACATATATGGTTGGCCCAAGAGAACATCACAAACATCCAGTGGGGCAACATCACATAATACATTATCCTTGAAGGGTTGGATGCCATATGACAATCGACATTGCTGGCTGACATGAAGATCTCTTCCTTGGCGAAGCCACCTGATGTTGTATGGCTGCAGGTGTGGTGTTGTCGACAATCCCAACTGTTTGACGACCTCTGCTGAGATGAGGTTCTTCTGGCTTCTGCTATCAACAATAAAATGCAGTGGGGTCCCCTTCANTCTGGTTGAATTGCTGCGATCGCGATAATAGCAGTGGGGTCTGCGTCAATGATCTGTCCTTTACCAGTATTTTCAGAATTAGATTCAGAATCAAGGTTTGGCTCCTTGTCTTTGATCTCAGCCACCAATGTCTGTTTTGAGCAACATTCATCGGTGTTGTGCCAGGGGATTTTGTGGAAATCACACCATTTTTCGGTGTCCTTCTTTGTCTTCCCGTGACCCTTCTTTTCCTATGTCTTGGACTAGTTTTCGAGAGACTGTTTGTTAGGGCCGTCTTTGTCATAATTTGGTTGTTGTGGATTTGCAAAACCAAAATCCTATTTGTTCTGGTGCTTAAATTTCTGCTCGATTTTAACAACATATCGATAGGCAACACTGAGTGATGAGATGTCCATAAAATCCATTTCAGTTTGGATGTATCTGTGTAGAGCCCCACGGTATTTCAGAACCAAATGTGGCGGAGTCTTTGATACCCAACTTGGTGCACAAGGTATGGAAGGTATTGGTGAAATCCAGAACTGCTTGGCCCCTCTCTTTTCGCAGTGTGGTCCGTCTCATGTACTGGTCCTCATAGTTGCCAACAGGGTAATATTGTTCTTTTATCACATCCACAAAAAAATCCCAAGTGGGATCGGCCCCATATATTCCAGACTCCTCTGTGGAATTTTTCTCCCAGTAAGTTTCCCACCAATGTTTGACATGAGGGAGAGCTTTAAGGAGTGCAAAGGTGATCTTTTCTTTGTCAGAAAAATTGTGAACAGAGAAATAACCTTCTAGCAGAGTTAACCATTTTTCTAGGGCTTCTGCATCTATTTGTCCTTCAAATACAGGAATATCAAAATTAACTTGTATCTTGAAAGGCAAGGTGCCTCCAAAGTGGCCTCTTGATGAAGATGCGCCTGATGCTATTGGCAGGCATTGAAGGATTAGGGCAAAATTCTCCATCATTTCATCCCTCTGTCGCGTGAGAGCTTGCTCAAGCAACAGATTGATAGGATCGTCTGCTTCGTCGTTTTTCTTTTCTTCCACCATTGAGGGTTTCTTGGGTGTGCAAGAGTGATTATCTTCAAGAGAGACAAGCTCGAGACCCAAATTTCTATACTCGGACCTCGTTGGGGACATGCACTGAAAAAACGATCAAGAGTAGCCTGCTTTGATACCATTGATCCAGATTATTTTCGACACGAAATGAGATCGAAGATATAATAAATAAATGCACAGAGATATCGCAGATATTCAATAATATAATAGAAATGTATCAGAGATGTAACCATAAACACAGACATACAGTAATACACGATTTCTATTGATGAAATAAATGTACAGAGACTCTAAAAATACAGAGTGAAAGACTCGCTAGAATGGTGGCAGCTTATCTCTGAGAAGAGATGTGACGGCTAATCACATTCGCAAGAAGATGATTACAATGAGGCTCTGAAGGCCTTTTTACAATAATCAGGAATTCCAAAAGTCATATACATCCAAAAACCTAACCCTAGGATATGAAGCGCCAAAAGTCATGTGGGCCCCGTTTGGGTAAGTTAGTACATCAACTTCCCGGGGTCGTAACTTTTGCATACGGTCTCCGTTTTAGGCGTATGATAGATCGTTGGAAAGGTATCGTCGAGGAGATTCATTTTGGGGGATCAATTATGCCTTCTACTATCATTGAGAACCTCGATCTCGAAAAACCTTCATTTGGGCCCTCAAAATGGCCCCAGAAGTTAAAAACTGCTAAAAATAGTAAATTGCCAAATTTGCCAGAAAACTGTTTTGAGCCAGTCAAAAAAGGTGGGTGGCCACCGATATCCACCTGGATCAGCGAGGGATAAACTTTTGGAGAAGGCACATCAACATCAACAGATGATTAAGGAGACTTTTGATAGAAGTAAAAAACAGAACATCTGGTACCTGGTGATTTGATTTTGAAATGGGATTCTCGCAGGGAAGATCATCATGGGAATTTTGATAGCTTGTGGATAGGTCCATTCAAGGTGGAAAACGTTTTGGATAACAACACTTTCCTATTGCAGAATTTGGAAGGTGAAGAGGTTTTTGGTGGCCTAGTAAATGGGCGTTTTTGATGAAATTATTTTAACAAGGTCGTTGGTAGCCCAAAATTCATTGTGAATATTAGTGTGGTGTGGTAGTTAGGCAATAAAGACTCCATATCCCAATTGAACAATAATTCTTTCTTTTTCAGTTTTCAGAAATGGCCTTTATTTTTGTAGTTTGATATATTTTTGAATAAAGTTTGTACATAACTAAGGAACTAGAACAACACAGTTTGAAAATAAGCATGGTCTGAAGCTCAAAGGATTAGAAGGCACATGTCTACTCAAATTTTCTTGGAGTTTCACAGGGAAAACTCCATCCCCCATGGAACCATTGTTAACACCTACTATGTTCTACTTTGTTTTATCTCTCATTCATTCCTATTTTTCTTTTCAAATTTTGTACAAGTTATAAAATATTTAGCATTTTGTTGTTCAAGGCTTAATATCTCACCTTAAGGGGTTTTAAAGAATTCTAGAGTGAATGAATGAGATGGAATTAATGTTGTGAGAAGGGGAAATGGGGAATTAGAAACATGTTTAAATGATTACTTGATGACATCAAGTAATTTCAAATCTTTTCATTTGAGACATTAGTCTTGTCAACTTTTATGCATCATGATTATTTAAATTCATGAGTTGCAAATTCAAATTCTAATCCACTCAAGAGAGAAAAAGACAAATTTGGTTGGGTGCTACAGGAACTTCCACATGTCCCTTGTCATGATCATTTTAAGCACTTTGGTGAATTGTGGAAGATGTGGATTGTACTACAAGCTCATGAGTATGCAAAATAGTTAGCAAAGTACTCATCGTCAGCCATAGCATGCGAAATGGGGTGTATCGTTATTTGTACCTGTCAGTTGTCCAGAAGGTTACACGGATCGATTGTCTTATTAAATGTGTTTTCAAAACTGGCACATTGTTCATTAACTACAACAACTAGTTTATTTGAATTGGCTTCTACAGAGCTAGCAAATCTCCTTTATTCTTGTTATACATCAGACAGATCTATTCTCTATAGCCAAGAATCTAGTCTTCGGGTCATTACTGTGTAGATGGGTAAAGGTGGACATGTGAATCAGAAAGATCCTGAAGGGCCTGAGGTCATGGAGGCTTATGAAGATAGTCGAATAATTTTCGATCGGGTAGGGTGGTAACTTTTCTATACCTAGATAGATGGTCACTATTACACTACAACCAGGGAGTTTGATGAGAGTTTCAATGGATAATGGGATCGAATCACAAACCTGTTATGCAAGTTACTGAAGAATATATAGCAACTGCTTGCAACCTACCCATTGATGGCGAAAGGTGGTTTAAACATAAATTGATTATAGGAGGAGACGTCAATAAGTTTTTAAATCCTGAACAAAAAGACCCTAATTGGGCCAAGGGAATCCCCAGGGATTGGATTGTTGATGAGTGTATGGAATCCTTTCTCATGATTAAGCGATTCATCACATGCGAGGGGTGTTATTCTATTGTATTCCTATTCCATCTCCGATTTTTTCTTCATCTAGCAGGGATTAAAAGGATGAATTTACCTTATTATTTCTTAAGGGATATTAACAAGATGGCTATGAGGGTTCAAACAAACCCCAAGACCCTTCCTCATGGAATTTTTCATCAGGGGTTGATTAAATTTCTTTTTAAGGCCGAGCTAGGGAAGTTGCATATGACTCGGGATCAATTCTTGATCCAATCGAGTTTTGATAAGGAAAATCATTCTCCTGCTTCTCAATCACATGGAAATATTGTTAAGCATGATCAATAAAATCCATCTAATGCCGGTCAATCCACCCCTGCAAAGAAGGGTAAACGAGTAGCATGCTTAAATACTCCAGACGAGCCTGTAAAAGCTACATCAACCAGTCAACAAACATATGTGGGGTATTCTCACATATTAGGTGGAGGTAAGCACCCTTTCCATTTTGCATAGAAAACTTACTCAAAAAGGGCTAAGAGGTTAGCAGAACCTAGGGCTTCAGTGGAGGACCAGAAACCTAGAAAAAAAACAATAGATTTTGAAGATCCTGTACACCTTGAAGAGCCTATCCCAAATTTCACTTCTCATGCCTTGAGTTCCTCTGAAGACGACACCTCTAGGTATATAATTTTAGTAAGGAAATGAAGCACAAGGCCTCAAAATAAGTTTAGGTTGAAGTCTAAAGCAGTGAATAAACCTGCCATCACAGAGAAGGTTATCATCATTGATGAAGAGCCTGCCAAACCTATTGGAAAGACATCTATAAGAAAGAAAATCCTTGTCACTAAGCCTAAGAAGGATAAATTCAATAAGGGTGGTTTGATCATAAATAAAAAGACAATCACTAGGAAAAACAAAGTTCCTACCAAGAAACAAGGTAAAAAGGATATGAAAATGACAAACCCTAAGATTGGATCTAAAGGGAATGAGCCTAAACGTATGCAAACACGATCCCAATCTAAGAAGACCATAAATAATAGCTTAGAATTGCTGGTAGAAGCAACTTCCTCAATCTTGCATAGAAATCTATCAATTTAAAAATATCACTTCCAAGATAAATCCAATTTTTGAGATTAAAAGTAATGGAGGATGGAAAAATATTTTTGTTCCTTGTGTCTAAGGTATCATGCTCCTCTTTGGCTATGTCCAGCTATAACCCAGGAAAAGAAAATAGTTTAAAACATGCGGGACTAGTTTTTGGAAGGTCGTTATAGTAAGTTCCTGCAATTGTATACACATGGAAATAAAGGCGCTACCAGAACACCTGTAGCAACCGATTTTGTAGTTATTCACACCCAGTTTCATATTTTGTAACAGAGGAAGGCTATAAATTATGTAAGCATATAATGGATCATGTTATGAAGCTATACAATGTTTTGTGGATCTAAAAGCTATATTGGGATATGGAATTAATCCAGATTAGTCACATGTGCTAAGTTGCCAAACACTGGTCTCAAGTGGAGCATTGAAGATCGGATATATCTGATAAAGACAAAGATGAAGCAACAATGTCACCATTCGAATGTAAAACAAGTCAAATCAAAGAGATATTATGGAAGGTTGTTGCCTTGATTTTAGGATCTTTTTTGTAAATGGTTAGGATTTGGTATATCAATAGTTAGAAACTTAAATTCGTCCTGAGTTTTTGTAGAGATTTGTTTTGAGGTGTCCCTTATTCTCAAGATTGACCCTAACTACATGTAACCCATTTGAAACATTATATATTGAATGATAGAGAAGAAGAAAGGGGTGGATCCTTGTTTGCCTAAAAGACTTCATCTTATACAATTGTTTGGATCGACCTTATCTGTGTAAAGATTTCAGTGGTTAATGAAGTCATTAGTTGGTGTGTATCATTCTCTTTTGTTTCTCATTTCTAATTCCTCATCTTGAACACATTATTACTATTATATGATTATATGGTTGTATGTATGTGCTGAGAGGATTTCCCTATTTTTATAGTGCAATCTTCACCACATGTATGTTTTAGGATCTTTTAAATCTGGTTCAGGAAGGATTTCTGGGTTTAAGATTTATTCGTCTACTGGTTAATTATATCAAAGAACATATGCTCTTTTATGGTTATAAGTTTTGTTTCATTTATTCTTCTTCGACATATACCCTACTCTCACTTGACTCAACTAAGGTTTTTTTTACCTGATCTATTGCACATAGAGAAGAGGTTTTGACAGTTTATCCATTAAGTCCCTTTTAAGATCAAAAGTGTGATCCTCCCACCTCTTTAAAATTATTTGCTTTTAACTTTTGAAATAAGATGTACTAGTCTTGTTCCTAACACACTCTAGTAACAACTTCTAGCGCTAACACTTGGAACAACAGGTCTATGGTTGGGTGGAACGTCCTTCCCAAACAATTGGTTGCATAAACGTTTTATAAAAGATAAGTGATGGTCTATTTTGTTGAATTATTTATGAGTTCATGGTTGTGCATTTACTCTGTGAATGAGAATGGTTTTATATGTTGTTATAAATGTTTTATCAGTTGCATTCATGGTTATTTAGAGTGTTTTAGATGTATTTAATTATGGGTATGAGAAATTAGTTGAATATGCGTTTAAAGTGTAGTTGGTAAGCTACATGATTAGATTAGAAATATATATATATATATATGTGTGTGTGTGTGTGTGTGTGTGTGTGTGTGTGTGTGTGTGTATTTCCACTAGTAATTTTCCCCGGTTGAGATGGGGGATGTTACACAATGGCCCATTTTTAGGACAACATCAAAATTTCCAGGGAAGGGGCACTACAATCATGCTAAACTAGATGGAGTGGCCTTCCCCATGATCTTCATAGGGTAGAGCCTCACTTCGTTTACAACCTAAAAGGTTCCTTGTTTATGGCCAAACCATGCAAAGAATCTTTGAGGAGAATAAAGCTCAAGTGGATTGGGATAAGATTCAACCCCCCTCTCCTATTGAATCCTACATCTATAGGAGAACTAGATGAAGAAAAGGAGAAGTAGGAATGGAAGAAATTGGAAAAGGATGCAGAGTATCATGGAAAACGTTTCCACTATCCAATTTTTAGCATATGACCATAGACAAGCATGCAAATAACAATAGGAATGAGGAGGAAGAAAAAGGACAAGATGGAAAACATGAACTACATACATCATTTTTGGCTTACACAATGGTTTGCAATATTTGTAGCTAGGGGGTGATGACGAGCCTCTAAATTGTGGAACATTGAGGCCTATTTTGAATATGATATGACCCATTCTTTGTAAACCAAAGATATACTTTTAATATGATTCATATAAATCTCTTGGGTTTTGTGCATTGACTATTTTGAGATGACTGAATGTTGAAGTTGTGTAATGTGCCTTAGTTTGTTTGTGATTTTTATAAACTTATACATTTATGAAGGTGTATTAATCATTTTCTCAAATAGGTCAAATTCTAAGGGAATCCTTCATCAACCTACAACTAAGACAAAAGGGGGATTATGCCCCTTCTTCAACCTCCAAAGCATGCCACTTCTTTAATAGATCAAGGCATCTAATCAAGTGACATCTCAGCCTAATTTTTTGATTAAGGAATATTGAATTAGGAGGGGATTTGACCCTTGAAACAAGGATCCCTAAAGGGGTCCTGAAGATAAGATCCCTTTCAATCAAGGTTTGATTAAAGAGGGATGATTGATGAGCCATTTTTGTATAAATAGTAGCTAAGAGTTAGTATTTATCTAGTTTTATTATTCTTATCATTTAAAACTCTCTTTGGAGTTGGTGTATTCAAATTTGTCAAGTAACATTTGCTATTTGAATTAATCTCCTAATGCAAAAATTGTGTTTCCATATTTCAAGATCTTAGTGTTTTCTTTAGGTTCCCTATAGAGGCCTTGAGTAGGGTCCACTCAAGGATATACAAGGGACCTCTATTTGTTGTTATATTTCATTTATATGACTATCTTTAGTTATTTTCATAATTTTTGTTGTTATGTATCACTTTCTGCAAGTATTCTTAGTTTCTTGTAGCAGTTTTCAAGCATGTCATTAAAGTAGGATTAATTGCTTTATGTGATTTCATTCTTAGATGATTTTAAATCTATTTTACAACAATTTAGATTCTATTTGTTTGGCAAGTACCTTTACTTTATAGCATTTCATTTCCAACTATTCAATTTCCAAATATTTTCTTATGTTTCTTATATTGTAGCCTTCTATCATGCTCAATATCCTAGCTTATCCTACGAATCTGAGGTGATCATTCCTTGACATCATTGTTTTATTGGATAACCTTTTTATTGTTGTCTTCTTGCTCTCTAACAAAGTGGAAAATACTCATGTCACCCATTTCTCTTGGTGCCCTTGACTTGGAGTAGACATACTGCAGAGCCACTAGCAGTGGAGAGTAAGGAAACAAGGGTAAATAGGCTAAGATTGGGCATCCTTCTTGTTTTTAGAATAGTTTATGCATTCCTAAAATTAACATGTTTCACTTCTAGTAGATAGTTTTACTAGTGTAGTTTGGACATACAATGCAAAATACCTCATCACAGTAACACGTTCCTAGGTTGAAAATTTAAAGTCAAGATGATGGGTTCAACACTCTTGTTGAAATTCCTTGGCCCATGATAAACAATTTAACTGGGCTAAAATAAGTACCAATTAAAATGGTTTAACCAATTCTTTTATTTTTACATATTACATATTTTTATATAATCTTCCTTGTTGTTGACGATCCTTGGATGTCTTGATTAAACCATGTCATATATAGTGGTAGTGATCCTCTTATAGCCACCCTTTTATTCCTATATGGAGGACATTTGTGTTATGGGTGGTTCTATTTATTTGGATCCACATGACCTTGGTGGGAATTCAGAACACAACATATAGTCATTCATCGGTCTTAAGTGTCATCAATTGGGAGTCAACATGAGGACCTGAATGTGGGACCCAACTTTATGGATGATTTGATCAAACTACTTCAACATTGAGGTCAAAATATATACATGGAACCCTATCTTATGGTTGTACATCATCGCTACAAGTATTGAGGACAATGCTTCTTGAAGGGGGATGAAATGGTGGGATCCTCCCTTGGGTTGTAATCGAGTCGCATGGGCCCATAAGGGTTAAGGCCCATACAGGGTTAAGAATGGGATAAGTATGGTGACAATTTAACGTAATATGGGCAAAGTGAACAATGTTAGTTATCATTAAATAAGGCCCATAGGTAGATAGTAGTGAATAAATGTAATGTGGCATCATTAAAAAAGTACCACTAGGTAGTTAGCATTTGGTTAGGGTTAGGGTTTGATAGATAGCCATAAATAAGTATGGATTACTCCTTATGAAATATGTATTGGAATAATGTTTTATTGAAACTATTTGGGAGGTTTCCCCCTCGAAGAGGCAAGTGAATAGAAGTTGGTCCTTCCATAAAAGAATCATTGTATGGTGTTTCCGTACCTTAATTTTTTTTTATATCAATGAAGTATATTAGTTTTATTGAATATATGGTTTGTGAATATCTTATGTTCCAAGCATTGCTACAAATGGTATTACATTACTTTCTAGGGTACAATGGGGAAAACAAATTCTACTTGCTTTTTTTGTTTTGCAGATTTGGGGCCACGACATTCAAATTTATTTCAAAGTGTTTTTCTATAGAATTTCCATAATTTACCAACTAAAAACATGTATTCCTCTCACAAAAATACACAATAAAAAAATCACTTAAAGGAGGATGAATTTATGAGACAAATAATTATAATAAGACTTTTGAAATCCTCAACTTGACTTTAATTTATCAATCATGAGACAAGCTCCTTTGATGAGGTACTATGCAATGTATGTGAAACTACAATAGTAAAATATGACTTATAAACTTGATGAATGATGTATAAATTAAGGATATTTTGAATTCTTTGTTGGTATTTCCCTTTAAGTAGTTTTCTCACGACCTTCACTCCCTTTACTTAGGAGAAGCTGGAGAGGTTATCGGGTCAATTATTTGGTTTCTAGAGGACTGATTCAATAGAGGTCTTGTCATTTTATATAAGGTCATTTCTTATTTTCTCCACTCGCTTGATTGAAAAAACTACCTCACACGCTTTTGACACCTACCTGTAGTCCATATAGCCTTCAGGAATTGGGGCAATCTTCACTACCTTGCCAATTCATCTTTTGTCAGCTCCATGATCCCTTGCCCTGCTGGCAGTAATCATTTGAGAGAAAATCATCTATGCAGGTTGTAGTTGCAACCTGACTCAGGTCCTAGAATGAAACAAGTAGGCCACATGGTGAAATATGGAGTTGGAGTGCATGCAACCATATGCTTGCCATAGAACCTTAGCTGGTGTAAGTAGAGGGGAATAAGGGATCTATTTAAATCCCACCAACAAAACTAACCATTGAAGAGAAGTGAGGCTCCATCAAGAGAGAGCATCATTCTCTACTTGTCTTGTTGTTCTAGAAGGACCAGACCGAGCGAATAGCCTCAACCTTTCTATTGTTGGAGGGTTGGGGATCCATGAAAATATGTGAGAGTAGAGAACCCAATGACTAAACTAGATGAATTGGTTTGGCACAGGCTCTCTACTGGAGGAGGGGGATCCATGAAAATATATGTTGTGAGGGATCTGGGTACACCATAGTGTAGGGCCTCTTCCTATCAACAAGAGGGATAATGCATGGTCATTGTTCAATTAGATTTGGGTTGAGAGAGCTGGTGAATAGCCATGAGTACGAAACATAGTTCAAAATAACTGTCAGGTAATGAGCAAATGTTTTCTAGAAAAGAAGAAGGAAGGACCTCTATCGAACAGTTGGTGACACCCTGACAATGTTTGTGAAAACTTAAGTGTAGGCTCTTGAGCTGCTTGACCGAATTGGAAATAACAGAGTATGGGACATCTTCTAAGCCACGCCATGACAAAGGGGGAAGATACAAATGTAGAACGATAAGGGAATCAGGGAAAATAATAATGGTATGATGAAGGAAGTCACACATGGAGGTGGTAGGGAATAGGGCATGGAGTATTACTCTAATGAGAGCGTCGGGTGGGGGGGGGTAATGTATATAAAGTGGGAGAGTGTGGGGAATATAACAAAGGGGAGAAATAAATATTCGAAGGGGAGGATGTCTTGGAGAAAAAGTAGACAATGGTGGCGAAATGTAACTCATGGGGATATCAAGATTATAGATCTATCGTATGTGAGAATATGGTTTTATAAATGACAGTGTACTTGTGGCATGTGTGAACTTCCCAAATGGGGTTACTTTCCCCTTCCATGAACAGAATCACCCAGAAACTCTTCCAAAACCCGTGTGAATTTTCAGACCAAATCCAGACCCTGTATCTATGCCAAAGCATCAATCTGATTTGGAAATCTAGAACATTTGCACAAACTGTCAATCTATCCAGTCCATCTATGTGACTGATGTGAATGTGTGTTGTCGAAAAGGTAAAATATACCGACTATGAGATGTGCTACATGTTGTACAACCTATACTAAACCTATTCTATCCATATTCAATACTTGGTGTTAATATTTTTGTTGTAACTACAAAATATATTATTGTATATTTGTTTTGGTCAAACCTTTAAAAGGTTATTGTAATTATATGTACAAGTCGGCTCAACATAAATTATTATATTATTGGTATTTTACTTATAATTGTAAAAATCCCCATTGTGGATAGTTGGCTTTGTTTTTATGGGTTAGGTCAAGAGTCATGTCTCTTCAAGAGTCACTGTTGTGTATAAATAGACGATAGGTTCCTCTAATTTGTACACTCACAGAAACAAACACACACACTTGTCTTGTGCATCTTGGAGCGCATAAGATGGTCTAGCGCACAAGTCTTGGAGACTGGTTCTTTTGGTGTTTTTGGTCTTGATCTTTCTTGGAGAGCTATAGCACATCATTGTACTGGTTGACGAAATCTATATTGAGGATTTTTGTTGCCAGGTTTTCTTCCCCACGAGGGTTTCCCAGGACAAACTTTTTGTTCTATTGTATCTGTGATTGTCTATCTTTCAGTGATTCTATTATAGTTGATATTGGATTAAATAACTGTAATTGTGTAACTAGAATTTTTTTAAAATTTCAACATGTATCAGAGCAGGTTGGAATAGAAGCCAGTTGCAGATCTATATGCCTAAAATTGATCCGTTTTCAGTCTAGAGACAATTTTCAGACAAACCAAGACCATAAGAAGGTTCTCCCTGCCCTAGTGCAGTTTTCCAATGGACCAGTTTGCTAGGTTTTAACTGCTGTAGTTAGTGTTTCACCCAAACCCTAAGGTTGACGTTTTTCCAGTTTCTGGGGGAATTTTTACAAAGCAAGACCACCAAGTAACTCGCCTTAGCAAAGCGCACCTATTGGTAAGTTCAGTCTTTCAATTTTGGTCATATTTTTGTGTGGTTCCAGGTAGGATGACTACCAAAACAAAGATCGATGCGAAGCTAGATGGAGATGATAACTTTGGGGCCTGGAGGTACATAGTAACCCTCTTTATTGAAGAACATGAACTGTATAAGTTCATTATAGAAGAGGTTCAAGAACCTCAAGGAGATGAATCTAAGGAAAAATATAAGAAGGACATGGTGAGAGAAAAATTGATTATTGCAGACTCCACTAAGGACCACCTTATCCATCATGTATCATCATTATCTTCTCCAAAGAAAATGATGGACACCTTAACTTGTCTATTTGAAGGAAGCAAAATAAACCGAAGAATGACTCTGAGATCTCAGTTGAAGAATGTGAAAATGCAGAACTCAGAAACCATTCACTCCTACTTCTCAAGAGTGAATCAAATCAAGGAATAGATAGAATCCATTGGTGAATCAGTAGAAGGAGAAGAAATGGTGATGACTACCTTGAATGGCCTCCCAAGGTCATGGGATGCATTCATCCAAGGAATTTTCTCAAGGAATAATATTCCCAAGTTCAGTAGGATTTGGCAAGATTGTAACCAGGAAGAAGCTAGGACAACTGCAAGAGAAGAAAATATGGAAGTTAAATATCAAGCCCTATCTACCCACACCAGGAAAGGAAAGAACAAAAAGGAGCATTATTTACCTAAGAAGTTTAAGAAGGGTCAAATAGACAACTGGAATATCAAATGTTACTGTGGTCAGGAATTGGGACACTTTGCTAAGGATTTTCCCCTCATTATGGAAATTAAGAAAAAGAAAAGAAGTAAGAGGCATCAATCTCACACAACTGAATATGGTGAGCCCCCCAAGAAGGTTTCAAAGAAAGATGAATCAAGTGACGAGGATTATGTTCTTATCTCAGCCCTCACATGTACTGCTACTCATGGAAGTGACACTTGGTTGATAGACAGTGGTGCTTCCAAGCACATGACAGGTTATGCAAACTCCTTATCTAACCTTATTCATAAATATTCACCTCACAAGGTGAAATTGGGTGATGACTATCAATATCCAATCAAATGTGTTGGAGAAGATTCCTACAATTTAAACTCAAGCAAGCCAATGAAGATGAAGGAATTTCTCTATTTTCCAGGTTCAAATAAGAATCTTCTCTCAATTTCAGCATTGGACAAGAAAGGATTTAGAGTAGCATTTATTGATGGTCAATTTATTATGTGGCCTAGAGGGAAGACCCTTGATTATGGAGTAGACTTCTATCATGCTCAATATCATATCTTATCCTATGAATATGAGGTGATAATTCCTTGACATCATTGTTTTATTGGATACCCTTTTTATTGTTGTCTTCTTCTTCTCTAACAAAGTGGAAAATACTCACGTCACCCATTTCTCTTGGTGCAGTTGACTTGGAGTAGACATATTGCAGAGCCACTAGCAGTGAAGAGTAAGGAAACAAGGGTAAATAGGCTAATATTGGGCATCCTTCTTGTTTTTAGAATAGTTTATGCATTCCTAAAATTAACATGTTTCACTTCTAGTAGATAGTTGTACTAGTGTAGTTTGGACATACAATGCAAAATACCTCATCACAGTAGCACGTTCCTAGGTTGAAAATTTAAAGTCAATATGAGGGGTTCAACACTCTTGTTGCAATTCCTTGGTCCATGATAAACAATTTAACTGGGCTAAAATAAGTACCAATTAAAATGGTTTAACCAATTCTTTTATTTTTACATATTACATATTTTTATATAATCTTCCTTGTTGTTGGAGATCCTTGGATATCTTGATTAAACCATGTCATATATAGTGGTAGTGATCCTCTTATAGCCACCCTTTTATTCCTATATGGAGGATATTTGTGTTATGGGTGGTTCTATTTATTTGGATCCACATGACCTTGGTGGGAATTCAGAACACAACATATAGTCATTCATCGGTCTTAAGTGTCGTCAATTGGGAGTCAACATGAGGACCTGAATGTGGGACCCAACTTTATGGATGAGTTGATCGAACTACTTCAACATTGAGGTCAAAATATATACATGGAACCTTAGCTTATGGTTGTACATCATCGCTACAAGTATTGAGGACAATGCTTCTTGAAGGGGGATGAAATGGTGGGATCCTCCCTTGGGTTGTAATCGAGTCCCATGGGCCCATAAGAGTTAAGGCCCATATGGGGTTAAGAATGGAATAAGTATGGTGACAATTTAACGTAATATGGGCAAGGTGAACAATGTTAGTTATCATTAAATAAGGCCCATAGGTAGTTAGTAGTGAATACATGTAATGTGGCATCATTAAAAAAGTCCCACTAGGTAGTTAGAATTTGGTTAGGGTTAGGGTTTGATAGATAGCTATAAATAAGAATGGATTACTCCTTATGAAATATGTATTGGAATAATGTTTTATTGAAACTATTTGGGAGGTTTCCCCCTCGAAGAGGCAAGTGAATAGAAGTTGGTCCTTCCATAAAAGAATCATTGTATGGTGTTTCCATACCTTAATTTTTTTATATTAATGAAGAACATTAGTTTTATTGAATATATGGTTTGTGAATATCTTATGTGCCAAGCATTGATACAATTGGTATTACATTACTTTCTAGGGCACAATGGGGAAAACAAATTCTACTTGCTTTTTTTGTTTTGCAGATTTGGAGCCATGACATTTGAATTTATTTCAGAGTTTTTTTCTATAGAATTTCCATAATTTACCAACTAAAAACATGTATACCTCTCACAAAAATACACAATAAAAAAATAACTTAAAGGAGGATGAATTGATGAGCCAAATAATTATAATAAGACTTTTGAAATCCTTAGCTTGACTTTAATTTATCAATCATGAGACAAGCTCCTTTGATGAGGTACTATGCAATGTATGTGAAACTACAATAGTAAAATATGAGTTATAAACTTGATGAATGATGTGTAAATTAAGGATGTCTTGAATTCTTTGTTGGTATTTCCCTTTAAGTAGTTTTCTCATGACCTTCACTCCCTTTACTCAGGAGAAGCTGGAGAGGTTATCGGGTCAATTATTTGGCTGCTAGAGGACTGATTCAATAGAGGTCTTGTCATTTTATATAAAGTCATGTGTCATATAATCAATGTTGTGGAAATAAACTTTCCTATGGCTAGGGATGACTATAGCAAAGAAAGTTTCAAAGAACAATGCTAATCTTTCCCAAAAATAGCCTATAATATTCTTTTAATAACTACTAGGTAATTACAAGAGGTCTTACTCGATTCCTATGGTTGATTGGAGATGGTACTTGTTGGTTATACTGACTCCAACCATCCTCACTTATGCTTCAAATTGTAGACCTACACACACAAAAACAAGAAATATTCCTCAAAACTATTTTTATAAATGAAAACAAATACAAAATAACTACTTTAACTAACTTTATTAGGAAAATTAGTTCCTGAGATAAATACCGAAAGGAGGTTGAATTCAACATAAATAAATCATAATTTATGGGAAGGAAAGAAGAGAGATCTTCATTTTATTAATAAAAACAACCACACAAAATAATGTACATGATTATGCTACCAACACCATCTATAACTACCATTTGGATTCCTCCAATCCCGAGTCACTCAGGACTACAACACCTCCAACATTAGTCTCCTCGTGAATATGATAAAGATCAAGGGATTTTAGGCCTCATTGATGAGAACAAGAAATGAACTTTAGGAAACAGGGGTTTCCTAGGAAATACATGTCATAAAAACTTCGAGAATACAATGGCTTGGCTGTTTGGGGCTAGATGATTACTTTGGCATAATAACAGTTCTTGTAAAATTCCTCCTTCCTTTGGGTATCTTTTATACATTTTCAATATGGTTGAGACTATTTTTCTATGGGTTTCAGGTAGTTATAGAGTTAGTTTTCTTGTAAACCATTCTCAAGAGTGCATAATTTTCACCTTTTTAATATTTTTTGGTACATTAGAATGCACTCGTACCTTTCTTGAAAGAAAATGGAAAGTACTCATGCATTTAGTAAGTATAAGTAACGAGTGGAATTCCAAGAGAAAACATTTCTACAAGCATCAAGCAAATTTATGCTAGTATTACGCAATCCAAGAGATCAATTTCTAGCATCTTTCTTCAATGATAAAGAAAAACATTTATAAAGTACATCAAGTTGAGAAATTCGAATACTTCTAACATAATCCATAATAGCATTCCAATGTTCTTTAGCACAAGTAACATTATCATCATGAAAAACATGCATTTTTTCCAATGAAGTAGGCAAATCACGAGGCTGACTTGCAATGCTAGTGAAATCAAATGGTTTATAGCAATCAATCAACTAAGAAGTAGCCATTTGGTTTTGAGTTAGGAAACTTGAATTATCAACAAATAATCTTCTTATATCTTGTACAAATTCAAGTCCTAATTGATTATTTAATTCTCTTTCCCTGTTCCTATATCTTCTTCTTTTACAATAAATCTCAGGTTCAAACAAAACATCAACAATACCTTTGAAATTAGTCTTTGTAGAGTACCTCTTTATTATATTTTATTTGAGTGGAGTCATCAGATGAGACAATCAAGGTTAACATTCAAAACAATCTCATCAAGATACATATACAAGAATAAAACCCAACAAAAATCGAGAGATGTACCTTGTCCTTGACAACAATGCCAAAATTGTTACCGACTGAACTAACACCTTTGTGAAGAATCCCAACATAGGTGCTAACTGGGGCAACAAGACATGAAGTGCACCACTATCACCTTAGTACACTTTACCCTGGACTTTAGGCCAACTCCTAGAAGCCATGGGGTTATCCCAAATGATGAAAGTAAACCTCTTCAAGTGAAATAAAACCATGCAATAATATGCTATACTTTAATGAATCTACAAAATATGTAGCAAGACTATGCATTGGGATTCCAATCAATGATTACAATACGATAAATATATTCAACGAGAAAAAAATGCATGAACCACAATTATATCTACTTCAAACAAAGGTTAGGAGCTACTAGATGTGTGTGCCCAATATGATGTGTAATGAACAACATTAACAACTTCAGATTTGTATTAAGTTTATCACCTAACAATAAAAAATCAAGAGGTTAGAACCACTTTAAGCTTCTTTAAGGCTCAAAGAGTGAAGACATTTAACATAAATCAAAGGTGCAACATGTTCTTGTGTTTACCACTTGATTATATGCTAAGAGAGGACAAGCTTATAGTTGTCCTTTCACTTCTAAATATTATTTATGAATACAAATGCAGAAATTTCAGATTTAGGTCATGAAACTACAATCCAAGAGAGAGATTAAGCACAAAGAACAATATGCCTTGGATGTTTCCACCTGGGACATATATATATATATATATATATATAATAACAACCAAACAAGTTTTAGAGACAAGTTCTAAAGATATGTAAACATTAACTAAGAAATAACTTGTAAAATGGATGGTGAATACCCTTAGGTGTTTCACAAGTTAGCACTTGGAATTCACCAAATAAACCCTCTGACTAAATGAGAAGAAATTATTAGCACATTATAGATCAATATAACCCCTAGATAAGCTCGGGAAACAATATAGAAATGAAATGGGGGATATGAATGAGAAATAAAACACCTTGAAGCACAAAACCCTAGCCTTACGGTTTCACCAAATCTGATTTTTAATGCTACAATTTGATTTCCAGATTTGAGAATCACCTTAAATCATCCCACAAAATGTTAGATAACACCTTAAATATAAATACAATAAGGCAAATTTGCCTCATTAGGGTTAGAGATCAACAATTAAGCATTAACCCTAGGAAAAATATATCTAGGAAATGAAATGAACCATTTTTGGGTGTTTTGATCCATGCTTGTGTGCATCCTTCTTAACGCTGGGGAGTTTGGACCCAGGGTTTGTCCAGAGTTGTCCAAAAAAAACCCAAAAGCACCGACATATTATTCCTCGACCAAGGTCGAGGAAGGTCTCACTCAAGATGCAAATAGGATCACAAATACCATAAGGTCTTGTGATAGGTATGAAGGCTAAACACACAAAGATTCCCTGGGATTGGAACCCATACGACTCATATCTGACAAATTATTGGGACTAAGAAGTAAAACAATACACACACATATTCAACTCATACATGATATACACCGAATGGATCATAATTGTCGCATGTTTATTAATAGAATCAGTCCATCAAAACAAAGGTATACATTATGCCGAATAGATACATATGAGAGGCATAAAATTTCATATCTTCTCTATATAAATCCTCAGAATTACAACACATTGTGCAATGTGCCTTGTCTCAAAACTCATACATATAACATACACACAAGTATATTCAAAAGTATTAAAATATTACAACAGGGTCAGAGCGAGCTCAATCCTAATGACTCAATCAATCTCTTCTCCTCAACATCTAGCTAGCCTCATTTTTTATATCACTACTTCCTTTTATAGATTTCTCTACTTGGGAGCGCAATCTATTTCTTCTTTTCTCCACTCGCTCGACTGAAAAAACTACCTCGCACGCTTATGACACCTACCTATAGTCCATATAGCCTTCAGGCAATCTTAATTGCCTTGCCAATTCATCTTTTGTCAGCTCCACAATCCCTTGCCCTACTGGCAGTAATCATTTGAGAGAAAATCATTTATGCAGGTTGTAGTTGCAACCTGACTCAGGTCCTAGAATGAAACAATTAGGCCACATGTGAAATATGGAGTTGGAGTGCATGCAACCATATGATCGCCATAGAACCTTCGCTGGTCTAAGTGGAGGAGAATAAGGGATCTATTTAAATCCCACCAACAAAACCGACCATTCAAGAGAAGTGAGGCTCCATCAAGAGAGAGCATCATTCTCTACTTGTCTTGTTATTCTAGAAGGACTAGACCGAGTGAATAGCCTCAACCTTTCTATTGTTGGAGGGTTGGGGATCCATGAAAATATGTGAGAGTAGAGAACCCAATGACTAAACTATATGAATTGGTTTGGCGCATGCTCTCTACTGGAGGAGGGGGATCCATGAAAAAATATGTTGTGAGGGATCTGGGAAAACCAGAGTGTAGGGCCTCTTCCTATCAGCAAGGGGGATGATGCATGGTCATTGTTCAATTAGCTTTGGGTTGAGAGAGATGGTGAATATCCATGAGTATGAAACATAGTTCGAATAACTGTCAGGTAATGAGAAAATATTTTCTAGAAAAGAAGAAGGAAGGACCTCTACCGAGCAGTTGGTGACACCTTAGCAATATTCGTGAAAACTGAAGTGTAGGTTCTTGAGATGCTCGACCAAATTGGAAATAACAGAGTATGGGACATCTTCTAAGCCACTCCATGACAAAGGGGGCAGATACAAATGTAGAACGATAAGTGAATGGGGGGAAATAATAGTGGTATGATGAAGGAATTCACACATGGAGGTGGTATGGAATGGGGTGTGGAGAATTATTCTAATGAGAGCGTCCTGGGGGGTAATATATATAAAGGGGGAGAGTGTGGGGAATATGACAAAGGGGATAAAGAAAGATTCGACGGGGAGGATGGCTTGGAGAAAAAGTATACAGTGGTGGCGAAATGTAACTCATGGGGATATCGAGATTACAGATCTATCATATTGGAGAATATGGTGGTATAAATGACAGTGTACTTGTGGCATGTGTGAACTTCCCAAATGGGGTTAATTTTCCCTTCCATGAATTGAATCTCTTGGAAACTCTTCCAAAACCCGTGTGAATTTTAAGACCAAATCCAAACCCTGTATCTATTCCAAAGAATCAACCCGATTTGGAAATATAGAACATTTGCACAAACTGTCAATATATCCAGTCCATCTATGTGACTGATGTGAATGTTGTGTTGTCGAAAAGGTAAAATATACCGACTATGAGATGTGCTACATGTTGTACAACCTATACTAAACCTATTCTATCCATATTCAATACTTAGTGTTAATATTTTTGTTGTAACTATGGAATATATTATTGTATATTTGTTTTGGTCAAACTTTTAAAAGGTTATTGTAATTATATGTACAAGTCGGCTCAACATAAATTATTATATTATTGGTATTTTACTTATAATTGTAAAAATCCCCATTGTGGCTAGTCGACTATGTTTTTATGGGTTAGTTAGGTCAAGAGTCATGTCTCTTAAAGAGACACTGTTGTGTATAAATAGAGGATAGGTTCCTCTCATTTGTACACTCACACAAACACACACACACACTTGTCTTGTGCATCTTGGAGCGCATAAGAAGGTCTAGCGCACAAGTCTTGGAGATTGGTTCTTTTGGTGTTTTTGGTTTTGATCTTTCTTGGAGAGCTATAGCACATCATTTTGCTGGTTGAAGGAATCTATATTGAGGATTTTTGTTGCTTGGTTTTCTCCCCCACGAGGGTTTCCCAGGATAAAATTTGTGTTCTATTGTATCTATGATTGTATATCTTTCGGTGATTCTATTATAGTTGATATTGGATTAAATAACTGTAACTGTGTAACTAGATTTTTTTTAAAATTTCAACATGTATTAGAGAAGGCCTGAATATAAGCCAGTTGCATATCTATAAGCCTAAAAGGGATCCATTTTCATTCTAGAGACGGTTTCCGGACAATCCAATACCATCAAAAGGTTCTCCCTACCCTAGCATAGTTTTCCATTGGACCAGTTTCCTAGTTTGCAGCTGCCGCAGTTAGGGATTCACCCAAACCCTAAGGTTGATGTTTTTCCAGTTTCTGGGGGAATTTTTACAAAGCAAGACCACCAAGTAACTCGCCTTAGCAAAGTGCACCTATTGGTAAGTTCAATCTTTCAATTTTGGTCATATTGTTGTGTGGTCTCAGGTAGGATGACTACCGAAAAAAAGATCGATGAGAAGCTAGATGGAGATGATAACTTCAGGGCCCGAAGGTACATAGTAAACCTCCTTATTGAAGAACATGAACTGTATAAGTTCATTGTAGAAGAGGTTCAATAACCTTAAGGAGATGAATCTAAGGAAAAATATAAGAAGGACATGGTGAGAGAAAAACTGATTATTGCAGACTCCACTAAGGACCACCTTATCCATCATGTATCATCATTATCTTCTCCAAAGAAAATGATGGACACCTTAACTTGTGTATTTGAAAGAAGCAACATAAACTGAAGAATGACTCTGAGATCTCAGTTGAAGAATGTGAAAATGCAGAACTCAGAAACCATTCACTCCTACTTCTCAAGAGTGAATCAAATCAAGGAGTAGATAGAAGCCATTGGTGACTCAGTAGAAGGAGAAAAATGGTGATGACTAGATTGAATGGCCTCCAAAGGTCATGGGATGCATTCATCCAAGGAATTTTCTAAAGGAAGAATATTCCCAAGTTCAGTAGGATTTGGCAAGATTGTAACCAGAAAGAGCTAGGACAACTGCAAGAGAAGAAAAGATGGAAGATAAATATCAAGCCCTAGCCGCCCACACCAGGAAAGGAAAGAAAAAGAAGGAGCATTATTTACCTAAGAAGTTTAAGAAGGGTCAAATAGACAACTGAAAGATCAAATGCTACTGTTGTCAAGAATTGGGACACTTTGCTAAGGACTTCCCCCTCATTATGGAAATTAAGAAAAAGAAAGGAAGTAAGAGGCATCAAGCTCACACAGCTGAAGATGGTGAGCCCCCCAAGAAGGTTTCAAAGAAAGATGAATCAAGTGATGAGGATTATGTTCTTATCTCAGACCTCACATGTACTGTTACTCATGGAAGTGACACTTGGTTGATAGACAATTGTGCTTCCAAGCACATGACAGATTATGCAGACTCCTTATCTAACCTTATTCATAAATATTCACCTCACAAGGTGAAATTGGGTGATGACTATCAATATCCAATCAAATGTGTTGGAGAAGCTTCCTACAAGTTAAACTCAATCAATCCAATGAAGATGAAGGAAGTTCTCTATTTTCCAGGTTTAAATAAGAATCTTCTCTCAATTTCAGCATTGGACAAGAAAGGATTTAGAGTAGCATTTATTGATGGTCAAGTTCTTATGTGGCCTAGAGGGAAGACCCTTGATGATGCATTAGTGATTGGATTTGATGAAGGAGGACTCTACAAATTAAAAGGACATTCAGACTCCACAATGGTTCATGATATTGTGAATCCCAGTGAACTATGACATAGGATGTTTTCTCACCTACAGTACAAATCTCTTCCGGTTGTGAGAAAAATGGTGATAGGTCTTCCATAAATCCAAGCAGAACCAGATGGTGTGTGCAAAGGATGTGCACAAGGAAAGAATGTGAAGCACTCCCTTCCCAATAACGATAGGAGTTTTGGACATCGTGCATTCAAACGTCTGTGAACTGATGTTGGCAGCTTCACTAAGTAGGTATGTATATTATGTATCTTTCATTGATGATTACTCACGTAGAACTTGGGTTTATTTGTTAAAAGCAAAGAATGAAGTTTTTGGCAAATTTAAAGAGTTCAAGTCTCTGGTAGAAAACTTGACAGAGCGGAAGATAAAGACCTTGCGATCAAACAATGGTGGTGAATTCATCTTAGAATAATTCAGGGAGTATTGTAAGGAAGTTGGGATTAAGAGGGAGCTTTCTACTCCCTATAACCCTAAACTAAATGGAATAGCTGAAAGGAAGAACCAGACAATCATCAAAGCAGTAAAGGCCATGATCCATGATCAAGATCTTCCTATGCATTTGTGGGAAGAAGTAGCAAAGACGACAATGTACGTGCATAATAAAAGTCCCTAGAAGGTGATTGAGCCTTGAAAACAAGACACCCGAGGAGATGTTTTTAGGAGAGAATCCAAAAGTCAGCCATTTCAGAATATTTGTCTGCCCTGTATTTGTTCACATCCCCAGGGAAAAGAGGGAAAATTTGGAACCTTCCAGACAGAAGAGCATATTTGTTGGTTACAATGACACATCGAAGGCTTACATGATATACATTCCTAGTCACTGGAAAGTGGAGATCAATCAAGATGTAACCTTCGATGAGAATGCAACTTTCAGTAAATCCAAACAAATCCATGCAGAAGAGTCACATGAAGAAGAGAATGAAGTTCCTATAGTTATAGAGGAATTTGAACCAGAGGAAGTCATTCCATAGGATCTTGACATGGTAGAACCTCAGGAACCAACCGAGATACCTTCTCGCAAGAGAAGACTAGCTTGGGCACAAGAGCTTATTATATATACAGAAAGAATTGGTGCCCTAGAGAAATATTTTAGGGAAAGTAAGAAGCCGAAGCCATATTCCCACTACGTAGCATGCTTGTGTGACATAATGGATGCAGAACCTTCCAGTTATGAAGAGGCTGCAAAAAATCAAGTATGGAAAGATGCCATGGCAGAGGAATATAGGTCCATTATGTAGAATGAGGTCTGGGATGTGGTTCCCAGACCAAAGGAAAAATATGCGGTGAGTTCAAAATGGATCTACAAGATGAAACACGCAGCTGATGGCAGTATTGAAAAATATAAGGCAATATTTATGGCCCAAGGTTTCGCTCAGAAGGAAGGGATTGACTATGAAGAGAATTTTTCTCGTGTAGCAAGATATAACTTGATCAGGACTATACTTTCATTGGTCGCCATGATGAAATGGAAGGTGCACCAGATGGATATAAAGACAACCTTCTTGAATGGTGAAATAAAAGAGGAAGTTTATGTGGAGCAACCACTTGGATTTGAGACACATGACAGGGAGACTCATATGTGCATATTAAAGAAGAATTTATATGGATTGAAGTAGGCACCCAGAGGATGGTATGGTAGGATTGACAATTTTCTGATGATCTTGGGTTTTAGCAAGAGTGGTGCATATCCTAAATTGTACTTTAAGGTTGAGGATGGTGAACTGGTGATTGTACTGTTGTATGTAGTTGAATTGTTTCTAACAGGTATGGAAAATATCATCACTGAGTGTAAAAGAAAATTGGCTGCAGAATTCGAGATGAAATATTTAGGAATGATGCACTACTTCTTAGGACTAGAAGTTTGGCAGAGATCAGATGGGATTTTCCTAAATCAAGGAAAGTATGTTGTGGAAATATTGAAGAGGTTCGAGATGTTGTACTGTAAGGCCTTGGCTACCCCGATGGTATAAAATCTAAAGTTGTTACAGGATACAACTTCAAAGATTGTGGATTCTACCTTATATAGGCATATAGTGGGCTCATTTATGTATTTGACGAACACAAGACTGGATATATGTTTTGTTGTGAACACCCTGAGTTAGAATTTGGAGCAGCCTAGACAAGTTCATTTGGTTGCAACAAAACATATGTTGAGGTACCTTAAGGGTACTCTATATCATGGTCTCTGGTATAGATATGACCACAAGTTTGGATTGTATGGATACTCAGATTCAGATTGGGTCGACAGCGTTCCTAACCGGAAGAGAATTTCAGGATACTATTTCAGTATTGGCTCCAGTATGGTCTCGTGGAGCAACATGAAGCTGTCATGTGTGGCACTCAGTACAGTTGAAGCTGAGTATGTGGTACATGTGTAGTGAGCAAAGAAGAAGCCTGGCTTCAGAAGTTGTTGTCTGGGTTATTTGGTCTCGTATTGGAGATGATCTGCATTTGGTGTGACAACCAGAGTTGTATAAAGTTGTCAGAGAACCCGATGTTCCATGACAGGTCAAATAATATTGAGATCATATACTACTACCTCATGGATATGGTACATAGGGGTGCAGTGAGGCTCAAGTTTGTGACTATCGAGGATAAGGTTTCAGATGTGTTCACCAAGATACTATCGAGGACGAAGTTCGATCACTTGAGGGACAATCTTGGTGTGGTCCCTCTTAAGAGGGAGTGATAGGTGGAACTCATCCAGCATGAAAAAGGGTTGGCATTGAGTATGGAAAAATCTCATCTAGCATGAAAAAGGGATGACACTGAGTCTAGTGGGTCTCATATAGCATGAAAAAGGGTTGGCACTGAGAACAAATGGAAAATCTCATCCATCATGAAAAAGGGCTGGCACTGACTCTGGTGGATGTCATCCAGCATGAAAAAGGGTTGGCATTGAGACAGGAGTGCACATGATCAAGTATTGATACATCGCGGGGAGTGGATGTCCTGGGGACATGTTGTAGCTATTGAGAGCTACCCACATGCCTTGGATGCATGGGGTGAAGTCATGTTTCACTATGGATATCCGAGGATGTATAGATTCACATGTTCAACAGTCAATGGATGTGATCTCATATGGTATCATATTTGGAGTCTGTGTCTGGAATGAATACATTCCTAGTTAAGAGGGAGTGTTAATATTTTTGGTGTAACTATAGAATATATTCTTGTATATTTGTTTTGGTCAAACCTTTAAAATTTTATTGTGATTATATTGTACAAGTTGGCTCAAAAGATATTATTATATTATTGGTATTTTATTTATAATTGTAAAATCCCCATTGTGGCTAGTCGTCCCTGTTTTTATGGGTTAGTTAGGTCAAGAGTCATGTCTCTTCAAGAGACACTGTTGTGTATAAATAGAAGATATGTTCCTCTCATTTGTACACTCACACACACACTTCTCTTGTGCATCTTGGAGCGCATAAGAAGGTATAGCACACAAGTCTTGGAGATTGGTTCTTTTGGTGTTTTTGGTCTTGGTCTTTCTTGGTGAGCTATAACGCATCATTGTACTGGTTGAAGGAATCTATATTGAGGATTTTTGTTGCTGGGTTTTCTCCCCCACGAGGGTTTGCTAGGATAAAATTTGTGTTCTATTGTATCTGTGATTGTATATCTTTCAATGATTCTATTACAGTTTCTATTGGATTAAATAAATGTAACTGTGTAACTAGATTTTTTTTTTAAATTTCAACACAAGTTGGGAATTTAAATGATTGTTGGATGTTGCGGGACATAGTATAACTTCAACCTATTGATAATGCATCCCTTGAGGGGTTTTCCTTGTAGATTTTCCATCTTGGAAACACCTACTTCATTGATGTAGACTAACACCAACAAACACATGCGGAGCTTGCCAGGATTGCGTAAATATTTTTTGTCATATAATAATACCAAACAACTAGGCTCAAGAAGTTTCTGGCATATGTTATGGTCATGCCATACCTTTTATCTTTCTTTTTTGACGACTTGAATGAAAACAACCATCATTCAGTCTTCCTCTAGTTCCATTAGCCTTTCTAACCCATGTTGAAGAGACTGATCATCGATCATCTGGGTGGATAGGGTGGCCCAGAGGCTAGGAACAACAAATTCCAGCGGCATGACCGCTTCTTTTCCATAGACAAGTCTGAATGGCATGTTCTTTGTCAACCTTTTGCACGTTATTTGATAATCCCATAAGATTGTGAGGATGCATTGATCCCAATCATCACACTGCACATTGCAAACTTTTGCTAGAGCATGTTCTAAAATTTTATTCAAATCCTCCACTGTACCATTCACTTGAGGTTGATAAGGGGTGCTCTTCTGGGGATGGATCACGAACTCTTGAGTGAGTTTTTTAATGGTTTCATTCACAAAATTTGACCCCTGGTCACTCATAAACACCCTTGGACATTTGAATATGGTGATGAAATTTAAAAACATGAAGTGCACCACTATTTCTGTTGTACAATTTTTGAATGGTGTTTCTTTGACCCACCTCATAAGATATTTGAATGTGGTAATGATGTATTGAACCTATGTGTGACGTGTGGGAGGATTGATGGGCTCGAAAAAATCTATTTCCCATTTTTAAAAGGGATCAAGCACATTCACAAGAAACAACAGAAGCTAATCTTCGTGGTAGGGCTTTCCAACACGTTGACATATATTGCAACAACTGTAGTATTCTTTGGAGTTTGCAAAGAGAGAGGGCCACCAAATCCCTGCATGTAAAACCTTGCATGAAGTATCCTTACCAACATTGTGGCCTCCACCAATACCTTCATGTGCCTCATACAAGATGGAATCTCATTCATGTTCTAAAGCACAACGATGTAGGAAGCCATATGTTCCCAACTTATAAAATTGTCCTACAATCAACTGATAATCGACACTATGGGTCACCAATTGTTGACATTGCATGGGAGTATACTTGGTGGGAGCTTGGCCAGTGATGAGAAATTTTTCTATTTCAGCCAATTGATCAAGCACAACTTTGACCCGGAAGAGCTATGCATTCGGGAGTTCATCATTGAGGCTTGTAGTAGCTTCCCCAGTCTAAATCTGTGATAGATGATCTGGTCCAACATTATGTTTTATAGGCTTAATGAAAACTTTGAAGTTGAATTATTGGAACAATGACAAACAATGATAGATTCTTCTACCCAACACCCGCTTGTTGACCAAATACTTGAGCGAAGAATGATTAGTGAATAATTTGAAAGCCGATCCCAACAAATAGTGGCGAAACTTTTGTAAAGCATATACCATGGCCAATCCCTCACACTCGATTGTCGTATAATTATTTTTGGCATCAGAAAATTTGTGGCTAGAAAAATAGACAGGATAATCGATGTTTCCCTCTCCTGGTTATGCAGGAACGACACCCAGTGTGATGGAAAAAGCATCAACATGGACATGGAAGAGCTTCGACCAATTAGGAAAAACCAAAATGGGTGCAATGTCTAGTTTTTCTTTGAGGGTATCTAAGGCTTGATGGCATTCCGATGTCCACTCATACTTAGTATCCTTGTGCAACAACTTTTCCAATGAAGCCACAATCTGGGCATAATTCTGGATGAACCGTCGATAGTATCCTGTGTAACCTAATGTTGCACACATTTCTTGAACTAAAGTGTGGGCCACCATACCCAAGATGGCGAAAATCTTAGTTGGGTCCACAAACAATCCATCCTTGCACATGACATGGCCCAACAATATACCAAAGGGCGTAAAAAAGATGCATCATTCAAATTCAAAGATATCTGTAGCTGGAGACATTGATCCAACATTGGTTGGAGAGATTGCATGTGTTCTTTTAATAAAATGAACACAGTCCAATTGTAATGTTCCCAACCAAATCTGATGTAATTATCAGATTAATGTGGTCGATAAATTTTGTCAAACACTTGGTATACTAGCCCTCAACTCTCTTGAAATCACTTCAATACTTGTTGTCCCACTTATCTCAAGTTTAAGGGTTCAATATTATTTCAAACACATCATATGCAACACCTAGTCCCTTCCCAATGAGTGGTTGTTCTGAATTTATGCTTGTTGTTATGTTTATTTGCAACTGGCTGGTTGAAGTGTTTTGTCAAACACTTTGCATACATATGGCTATATATTTCATCATTGGTTTTGTTTCTTATGTATGGTGGTTGTTGGGAATGAAATGACATGTAAATTACACAAGAAATGCATAGGAAACAATACTAAGAAACTCCAATACACAATGAAGCCAAAATAACTCAGATCTGATTTTATTATTTAATTTGCTAACCTCAATACATGGGTGAACAGATCTGATGTAAATCTGATACAAAATTATATGGCTGATGTAGAAGGATCCAAACACTAAAAATCTGTGACAAACCAACTCTAGAAACCCTCCAAAGGGTACCCACAATATATCTCCTCCAAGAATGCAATATACCACATGATAACCAAGCTACCAAGTGCCAATAATTCGCCCTGCTCTAATAATTTCGCCCAGCTAATGATCAATCTATTTTTTGAAGGGATGGCACTCAAACCCTTCTCCAAAATTTTCACAAGGTGAGTACACTTCGGCCCCAAGATATAAATGCTCAACCCAACTCCAAAAATGAAGATCTTGAGCTCTGAATAGGGTCCCTCAAGCAATAATTTGCCCAACTATGAAAATAAATAAATATGGAGCATGAAAACCCCAATAATTCCAATAATATGTAACCCCAGAGATGAAAAATGTTCTTGGTACAAGATCTCTATCAGATCCAACTCTCTGAATCCAAATTGAATTGTTTTATCCTTCACAATGTGCCCTCTTTGCAGAAAACCTCCATATCTGCACCCTGAATCTTCTTTCACTGTAAAAACAAAACTTGTGGCTGAATAGAATTGAACTATAATGGTGAGGGAGGAATATTTCACCTCCTTGGCCAAGATTGGATAAGGAAAGGTGGAATCTTTCACCATCGAGTTGATCTCTAGGGTTTGTTCAGTCAAAACCCTCAAAACCGCCAAGTATCATGGGCTCTCTAATAAGAATCCATACATCAAAATGATAATCAACACAATGAGAGAATAGAGGCACCTATCTCTCTTTTACCCCCCCTGTTCACCTTTTTTCCTTTAATTAAATCACTTTATTAATTAATTTTCTTTTTTTCCTCTAAAAAGTGATTTATTCGTCCTTATGGCTTCTCCGACCACTGAAAGTCACTTCTCATCATCTAATCATGTAGTGATTTTCCTCCTGATTATGATGAGCTATTACACTAAGAGGTTTCTCCAAGTATTATTCCCAAAATGACCTTCTTGGTGAAATCAATTAAAATATGACCCATAATAACTCAAAATTATGGAAATCGTTGGAATGCAATGAAACTAAATCCAAGTTGTGCGGAATGGATCATGATGATGAAATATGATGAACGATGCAATTCGAGCCCGATAAAATCCCTCAGTATCTCTTGAACTTGCTATCACCCCCATTTGGCTACTCTCATAAGCATAAGACTCTGTAACATAATAATGTCCAAAAATGGGGACATTACATCAATTGTCCAAGTATACCTCAAGGAACTTGTGGATAAATTCCTTGAACGCTGTGATCACTATCTGAGAAAACGCTGCAGGGGAATTTTTCAAGCCAAAGGGCATGACCATGTACAAAAATTATCCCCATTCGGTCGCAAAGGTGGTTTTGGCCTGATCTTCCTTTGCGATCCAAACTTGATGATATTCTGAGAAGCCATTTGTGAACGAGTAGGCTTCCCAACTGCACATATTTTCTAGAACCTCATCTGTGAAGGGTGTTGGGAAAGGGTCATGGACGCAAGATGCATTGAGACTCCTCAGATCGACAAAGATGAAAATATCCTTGGTCTTCTTGGGTTGCACCACCATAGGACTAATCCATTAAGATTCCTTGATAGGGACAATAATTCCCCCATCCAACATTCGATCTAGTACTTTGTGCACATTTTCCTTATACTTAAGATTTAAGCAATAAGGTCTTCTCTTAATCAATTTGGCACCCCGTTTGAGTTGAATATTCATATCTCCCAACGATCACGCAATGCCTTTCATCTCAGAAAATATCCGAGGAAACAAGTCCTCATATTCTTTAAGTAGGTCAACAACCTGAGTGATTGTCTCCTTATCCCAATAATCTCCATTTATGGCCATTTTGGGGGCTTCTTCAGTACCAATATTGTGTTTCTTTGTTTTTATCGGGCTATTATAGTCTTGGGTAGTCATCTCTACCACTTTACCCTTTAGTGCGCACTCTCCTTCTGACTCTTTGATTTGGATGTCGCGGGGGTCATCATCATCAATATTGTCAACATCAATCTTCCAACAATTTATTGATTCTTTCAATTTTTCCACTGACTAATGATACGAACACCCCACGCTGGGTGTGGTTTCTTTTGCCTATTGATGAAAAATAAAATCCTTAATCTATTGGAGTGCCTCTCTTTGAGCCAAATATTCTACTGTGAAGCTGAAGATTTAACGAAATTGGGAACTCATATGAATCCACTCAACTACTTTACTCCTGAGTTCCTCCTAAATGCACCAACTTCTAGGGACCATGTCCATGGTGTGGAAAAACCTATGCACCCATTAGGATCGAGGGATATTTTTAGAGTTCCAATGTCATTCACAAAAACAAATATTTTATTGAGGATCCTTAGTGCCCTTGTATCAATTGGATACTACGAAGTCAACGATGGGTTGGAACCAAACCTTTATGAACTCAGCTGCTTGCGCCCAACTCTTAATATTCAGGTGGTGCATCACCCACCACTGTGCATGTGTCCCTTGAACAACTGCATCCATGGCCTAAAGTCTTTTCTCTGTGGGAAAATTTTTCTCCATCGGTATGAGGAACATCTCCATTGACCCTATCCCATAAAACCATAGGGGATTGCATAGCTCAGAACCGATCCACCACATTGTTTTTGTTATCCTCATGCATCTACGAGTTGAAAATTTGTAGAGATTATTCTGCCACCTGTCCATGGAATCCTCCAAATTCATTTCATAAGACTTGACACTTATCCAACTTAATTCTCCCTTTGCAGTGGGGTTGATGTAATCCTCCCCACGTCCTGTGATCTTATTAATATTTTCAATGACTAAACTCTGTGCATCATCATCGATGACCTCAATATAGTGGCCACCTTCATATGGATCTAGAGGTGTGACCATGCATAAGGTGTCTTTTACAAGGACATCTGCCTCTTCTTCAAGTTTAACACCACATTATTATCAAAGGCTCAATCCTCAGTAATGCGGGATATGGGTCAGATTCATCCATAATCTCTATGACCTCAAAGTCGGACTTTGTTTTTACTCCTTCTATGTTTACTTCTACTTGCTCCAGTCATCCTATCGGGTAGATCTTGTATTGATTGGCCAAGCGGAGCTAGATGGGTGACTAGACCAACCTCGGTTTACCCATCACCTCCCAATATTTATTCAACAAAATATTCACATCGAACCTCAGATTCAACATGACTCCATCCATGTCATAGCCACCAAGCTCTGTTGTCATCTTAAATTCTTGCCCAGTGCACTTTTGCTTGTTGACCTAACATGTTGAAATAATGTAACTGCAAAGAATATTCTTATTATTATTGTTATATTATTCATAGGATCAATCCCCATTGTGGATTGATCATGTCGGTTATTGTATTAGGACCAAATCCCCTTTTGTGGATTGGTCAACAGACAATTGTAATAGGCAGAATAAGAAGTCAACCCAAACAATTATTATTGAGACCCAAAAATATAATAAAGGTGGGTTTACCCACCTAGAGTGAGAAGTTGGCCCTGCCAGTGAAGACACTTCACACGTGCCAGATTTGTATATATAGAGAGGCTAGCACCTCACTTTGACACACAACACACTTGCTCATTTCTAAGAGGCAAGTTGCGACTTACCAGTTGGAGAGAGGGAGAAGAGTGGTGCATATTTTGGAGAGGACTTTCTGTATTGGTTTGAGTTATCTCTTGACATTGTATTGGCAATTTATGATAAGGAAGTTTTTGCTGGGTTTTCTTCCCCTAGAGGGTTTCCCAGGATAAATGTTGTGTCTCTTGTGAATGTGTATTTCTCAGTGATCTTGTTCTTATGTTGCTCTT
>JASDQU010100023.1:107408-174485 GCA_032191745.1 Picea mariana | reverse complement strand
TTTTCGTTTGGAGTTTTGTCACCACTGCTTCCCTTATGACTTGAAGGGTTGGAGCCTTCACCTTACGACAATATGTTCCTTTCCATCAAGATCTTCATCATATCTCTCAACTCCATAACAACCTTTCTGAGATCTTCATCTTCTGCAGGAACACGTTCATGACTTTCTGCATGAGCCATACTTGGTGAATGCCTCCTTGATACTTGCGATGATTGTATATGCTTCCTCCTTGAAGGATGAGAACTTGGCTCCACAAGTTGACCTTCTCCTCTTGTGAGTTTCAACCTTGTGAGCATCAGAAACAAACACTTGCAAAACAATCAAGTCTTCAAAAACCAGTGCTCTGATACCAACTTGATCTAAAAATGAAGAAGACTTGAAATCTTGAAATTATTTGCAAGTAAATTTTATGTGTTAAAAGCAAATGGATCAACTTTGCAACACATTAATTAAAGGATTACTCATGCAAGATACAAATAGATAGCAGCATAATCAATGAACATAAGCACATAAACACAACAATTGATAAAGGAGTTCACCCCTCTCTTGGGCTACATCTCCTGGTCCAGCTTCCAATGGATCATTATTATTAATTGCTCAAAGTGCTAAAAAACATGTCTTACAATGCCCAAACTGACCAACAGACTGCTCCAATGGCTTCAGAGCGTCCAAAAATCCCTAGCTGGGCTTTTTCGGCACCTCAATCGGTCGAAAAACGAAGAAGTTAGGCCTCCTGGAAGTCCCCTCTTCAAGCTTGATGTCTCTGCATCTACAAAACGCACCCTTGTTCCATGAACCTGGCACACACGCAATTTAAAGCATGGAAACCCAGCACCGGGCACAACCGCACCAACAGTGCGAACTGTAGGACGGTTATGGGCGTGCCAACCCCTAACCGCCTAGCACCTGGGCATGTGAAGGTCATATGACCGTGCGCTATGACAAAAAGGGCCAAACGATTGAAACCGTGCCAACCATACCAACTCCCCCCTCCGCGCTCCGGTTGTGGTCACATGCATCACCATAAAACCGCGGGCTTTACACATTGCAAACATAAAATCCCGCGCACCCATTCCACGGAGGGCATGGTCGTATGGAATATGTTATAACCACGGGCTATACATTTCAATCCCCGCGTGCCATTTAACAAAGAGTAGAGTCATATGCAGTGCGAGTGTGACCGGGGGTGGGGGCTAAGCCCCAGCCTGGACCCCCGCCGACCATTACATAAATTGTTTTGAAATACATTGCATTACATATATTAAACAAGCAACAATGTGTGGGCTAGTGGTAGCCCACACTCCACCAACGCGCGGAGCCAAAGGGAGGTCCGGGGTTCGACTCCCATAGACCCCATACAAGTTTTAAACAACAAACTAAATGCCAATACCGGGGTGCCACGTGGCAGCCCATGACTGGGCCACGTGGCACCCAATTACTTTATCCAAACAATGCCACATGTCAGACTACCATTCGTTCTCAACTACCAACCAAACACTACCACGTCATCACACAGATGTACGACCCTGCCACGTCAGCGTACGAATGTACGACCCTGCCACGTCAGCCTGTACGAACTGTACAGTCAGCGTCCACTTTTTTGCCTCTCAAGAATGGCCAGAGGATGATCATACTTAGGTTTCTTTTTCAATTGAACCCTATATTGATCTCTGACATATTTCAAATATGTATCGACCATCGAGGTGGTTTCATACTTATTGAATATATCACAAAACAAGCCAACGACATGGTCTATAATATTCTTTTTCAAATATTTATTCTGGGAATTCCACCGTGTGCAAATGGTGGGCTCGAATATCTCTAGAGCCTTTTTGTGCAAGGTCTTGTAAAAAATATTGTTTCCTGAAAAACAATATGATAATTATATTAAAATAATATGAAAAATGTAGGTTTCAATCAAATGGTAGGAACTATTTAACATATTCAAAAATACCTGGGATTTGTTGTATCTTCAAGGGAATCAAGTTTTCTTCCACTAAAAATTTGATGGAGAGTGTTCCCGAGCTTTGAACACGTGTTTCCCCGGGATAACAATGCTGATCTGGCTGTGCAAAACCAATATCCTTATGAGATTAACCCTATATACCCTCATTAGCATGGTATAGCATGTGCGATGGGGGGTGTCTCATGGGCCCTAAGAGTTTCAGTCCTTTGAGCCACAGACAGAGAGACAAATAGCCTCGTATGTATGTGGCTCATGTTGGGATGTTGTGGGGTTTGTGCATCACTGACACCAACAACGTCCCCATGAGTAGGTTGTTCCCCAATCAACGAATGGAAAATTTCCTATAGAAAGAAAATTTTAGAGTATTTCTCATATAATGGTAACATACAAAAAATTCATAAAACATTTTATGTCTGAAATAGTCCTTTTTTTTTTTAAACTGCGCTTACCCCAAATTGTTCTATATCATGTCTTAAAATTTCGATTCTTTTTTTCCCTCCTTTGTAAGTGGCTTAGACTTAGCCAATTCAATGTATTCGATATTTTCCTTTTTCAAGGTCTTTTTAATTGTTTCCACTGGGTTAACGGAATAATATATTTCATTCAGCAGATCATCCTGCTTCGACGGTTTTCTCTTATACATCAACAAACAAACATGTTAATTAAATTATTCTAAGCAAGAATTGATATGAAAGTCACTGTTATACCTGCTTCAAGCTAGTCAGTGCCTTCCCACGATCACCCTGCCACATATAAGATGCATGACAATTTAGAATGTTATAAGAAAATAATATAAGAAGCATGAGTTATTAAAATGTATGTTTCAGATATAAAAAAGAAAACATTAATTACAGGTTTGGTATACTGGTAGAACATGTTTACCCCCATAATACTAGTGCTTCCATTGAGTCAATTCAAATCGTAATCGATCAACAACTCTTCCCCTGCAACTATTGTTTTCACTGCACATATAGATATTTGATTTCCTTAACGCCCCTCAAATATACAATTGGGTTGCTTTCTTGTCATCCCTGGTCTTGTACTATTAATATTCCCTGCAATATTGCTCGACGCCTTTGTCCTTCCATCAATATACACCATCGATCCTTTATTGTGATCACTATCTTTTAGCTTTATCTAATTTGCAATGACTGCATATCTCCACATACTTGGCATATATCAGACCAACCTCAACCAATATCCATAGTTGTGGTCCAACATAATCCATAAACTCAAAAATTAATCCATATTTCACCTTTATGCCATCCATGGAGAATAGGCCCAAAACATATGTATGGGTGATGGAGCAATGTGATAAATTCTCTCATTGACACAGAAGCCAGTGTCCAACTGAGGAAGTTCATTGGGTACCTATGGTATTAGTACATGTTTTTACCTCAAAGGAACCTCAATGTCACCTATGATATCATCATCATATGAACATGAACCTCCTTCAACAAGAAAGAATTCCATGTGCCTACAAAATTTTCTTCTCACCTTTTCACCTCTAGTTGACCTTTCCCTGTTAGATGTGTTGGATGTCGTAAAATTTTCCTCCATCCCTCTAGAAATTCCCTCACTCGAGGATGATAGGTCTAATAGGTACCTCTTTAGTTGTACCTACACTCCATTAAATGAGAAAACGTAGTTAGCGACAATATGATTTAAATGGAAATGGAAATGATAAGAAAAAAGCACCATGCATCTTGCTTATTTCTTTGACTAAATGTAATGAATGTCCAAATGGGTGATTATCAATTGTTGGGTTTGAACATTTGATGTAGAATATAGTTTTCCTACAATGTTGTTGGGCATTGGACTTGGCACCACAACCAATTAAACTGAGCAGTGAAACTGGATTTACACAAAGCCATTTCTTCATGGTAATGAATTCACATTGGAGAAGCTTGATTTCGGGTCGAGAGTAATTGCAGAGAATTTAACATTTCTTATTTTGCAATGAATATCTGTCTTGGTAAAATAGATGAGCTTCCATGGGCCTACCATTTATGGATCCTTAATAATGATTAAATACCTAAATATGCAGTATCCCATCATCTATGGGGCCTTGCTACAATAGGGATGAGTCAACCCATGGATGAAAATTCCAATGATGAATAGATGTAGTGGGTAGCCAATTCTTATATCCCTATTGAACACAATTCCCCTTCTTACCTTACTTAGTTATGTTTAACATAGGGTTTCTGATAAGGAAACCTTATGATATGGATGAAATAAAAAAGGGATGCGAAACATATATTTCATTATGGAAGAAAGGGATTGATAATAGAGGGGAACAATATTATCATCTAAAGATAATTTATTGGGAGACCATATATAAAGCTTCAGACACTCTCTTTTAGAGCATTGAGCCTCAACAATAAATGTTTTTCCATCAATAGTGCAGAAAATAAAAATAACGCTCCTTTAAAGTATTCACATGAATTTATGGAAGTGTTCTTGAGGGAAAATGTCCCCATAATTGAGGATTTCTGTGTTGGACCTGTATGTAACAAGCCTAGATATCCATTCTCTCCGAATGATGAGGTTATATAGGAACAAATGCTCATAGTACAATCATGAAATAAATATTGTGCGATATGGTTGAATATGGAAAATGAAAGTGTTTACTGAGATCCATATGCTACTATCGAGTCTTTCAAAGTAAAGGTTGAATGGTGGAATCCATCTGGAACATCAAAGGTTAACAAATAATTGTATAAAAACTATTTAAGTAAAACCAAAAATGGGTTGTTGGATTGGAAGAAAATTATGTTCATTGATGTTAATACCATCATATGGGCATGGTCACCAAGGGTAGGACGGACATGAGAGAAAATACAAATAAATGAGAATGGAATTGCAACTATTAAGGCATAACAATAACACATGGAGCATAATGTTGAGAGTGGGAGGGGTACTGAGGAATGTGACTTTATTTGAGTGATGCTACATTAAATATTTATTATAAAATACAGCTCTAGAATACAATCACTATTGTTTCTTGTTTTTATTTTATTTCTTCTCTTCAATCTTTCTACTCTTGAACCCAATTTCACACTTTAGAAAGGTCGATATTGACACTTTTAGAATTCAAATTCACAGTTTCTTAGTCTAGATTCTTCCTTTTTAATCCAAATTTAATGAAATAGGGGTTACTTCCTCAAAATGTTATGGAAATATTTCATCAAAGAATATGCTATAACAAATAGAGAAATTTTTAATGGAAAAATGAGGCTCAACAAAATATCATTTCAAAGCTATCTCATGTGTCTTAACCAACAATTTTTAATAGTGGTTAAGGGGAAGCAAAAATATTGAACCTATTTTATATTAGGGAGTATATAGGGGCACACGCATGCATATACTTAACCCAATAGGGTGGGGATGAGAATATGCATGAGGGAAACTATTTTTTAGATGGTTGTGATATAAATCCATGCAAATCAACAAGCAAATCTATGGGTAAATATGATGGTATTGAAAAATAATTCAATAATTTAATTTGGACAATAGACAATTTTCCAGTAGACAGTTGGCTAATCGATCAATGGCTATTTTTAAATAAAAAATTGAATATGAAAAGTATAAAACAAAAGGTATGAAAATATGATTGTGAATTGTGTATCACTAGTTCTTATTATCAATGTTTTTACGAGCTTTGGCTTACATCTCCTTGTAAACCCCAATATTATTCCTCACACATGTATCATTTTTTTGAAATCTAACCTTTTCTCCATATTACAACGCTAAGTAGGCATATCATTCAATATTTCAACAAAACATTGCATATGACTCAATTTTCATTCCTTAATATGCCTAAGGTATGGTTCTTCATGCCAAATCTAAGTCAAACAAAGGCCACCCTTCCCCAAGCGACATTGGCATTTTCATTTATACTCCATATTAGGCTACATTGATCAATTGACCTCCACCACAAAAGTTAGCATGAATGTCTTCCACTTGTATTAGTGGATGTGCTTAATGCATGGAAATGTTTCCCATGATGTTCCAAATAGGCATTGTTAAGGTTCATGTAGATACTTGATTTGATTGATTTCTCAATTTGGAGAATCCAAGGTTGATACAATAGTGGGACTCTTCACCTTGTGGTTTACCCTAATTATGGTTAGTGATCTTTTTGGATTTTCTCTCAGGCATGCCCACAAATATTTTCTTGGCCTAGAGATCATGGTTTTACCTTTATCAATATGCCATGGTTTTATACAGAAGTGAAATTGGCCCATCTTGCTTACATTTTCTTTGCAACCAATGCTAAAATTGGATCACCAATTCAAGTGTCAACTTGATCTCATCATAATTATTAATTTAGTTACAATGAAGTTCTATTGGTACCCATTAATTCACAATAGTAATAATCACTTGCTTGTGGTTATTGTGGTTTCTCGTATTACACAACAACAAGGTAATAAGATCTTTTGGCCAATAGATAGTTTGGGTCTTTTTGCCCAATATAAAATTTTCAAACATATTGAAATATCTCAAGAACAAAGTGACCTATTGGTCTACTGATAGATATAAAAAGAGGGATAATGAAACTAACCATTCTTGCTAGGTTTCGTCCACAACACTCTAGTGAATCCTCCCTTCCATCTCACGTGAAATCCCAAAGTAGATCTCCTCCTCGCGTAGTGGCCTCGCAGATCCTCCATGCCCTCTGTGAAATTTTTTTCTAGATATCCTCCTTGGGCTGTCTCACAGATCCTTCGTGCCCTCTGTGCAAAATCATTGCACATCTCCTCCTCGTGGCAGGGTTTCGGTCGACCTATATTTCGAAAATAGGGGTCGACGTCTGTTTCAAAAATTGGGGTTTGCGTGGGATGGGAATTTTGTAACATATATTATATGTTACATATAATATATGTTACACAATTCCCATCCCACATAGACCCCCATTTTTGAAACAGATGTCGACCCTATTTTCAAAACACAGGTTGTTACATATAATAATATATGTAACATATATTATATTAACATATAATATATGTTTAACATACATTATTTATGCAACATATAATATATATTATATATTGCATATGTAACATATATTATATATTACAGATATAATATATTCCATATTATTAATGTAACATCCTGCTCTACTGAGCATACTATTATTGACTTATTCTTTGAGGACACTTGCTTGCAAGTGATCTAGGTATGGAACATCATGATTTCATTCAGATTATGGGTTATATATGATGATGTTGAGGTGTTATAGCTTCTTGATTTTATTGATGTATATATATGTGTTGACATGTGCTTTTGACAAGTCATCTTGAGTGTGCAGGACACATGACATGTTATGGATGCTGGTGGCATCAAAGGGTTTCCTTGGACTCCAGATTGAATCAGGAAGTGGATTGTATTGTTTGATTATTTCATTATTATGCACATATAATGTATGATGGATTTTAGTATGATTTATATATATGGATTTTTGACACTTTTTTTGTCAGTGGATGCAGGCTTAACGATGCTTGCTAATCCGACTCACATAAGGAGTAAATGGGTCTTGCACATAAAACCAGATATTGAGGGAGAAGTGTGGAAACATCCCTTTCACAACCTAATAACACTCCCACCATGGCCATAACTGTAGGTTAACGATTACCTAGTTGGGGGGCCACGATGCCGTGAGGGCGGATTGAGACAGTCACTCACGTAGATTTATAAGGGGTGCGCAATAATTAAGAATCCTTATTCCTTAGAAGATCTTAGTCTCTCATAAGGTCAATCGAATGGAGTTTTGACTCCAATGGGTTTGACAAACTTCCAAAAACAAGTCAACACGATTGGCACCCTTGGAGCATGAGATGCATCTTGAAGGGAATGTCGCACAATTGAAACCTGAGTCAATAAACATAGGTGGCCTAGAGTATTAATTAAACAATAGAGTATTAATTATTAAAGCCAACCATAATTTTTAAATAAAAGGACTAATTGATTGTGACATGAGTAAAGATTTGAAGGAAATCCAATGTTAGGAAATAGTAAGTAAATACCTAAAGAATTGATAGAATGCACAAGGGTGCATGAAATTATTAAAAACAAATCCTTATTAGACATAATTACAACTTGAGAGAATGGGTTGTGTATAGAATAGAATTTGAGTCAACCAACCCTAGCCTAACTAAGAAGACTCTTAAACCAACCCTAACTAAAACCTAGTTAGGAGACAACCATTAATTAAGGGGATTGGGGAACTAAGAGACAACAAGAAGAGATTTAGGAACACATGGGGAAATGATCCATAATCGGATCCAGGAGCTTGATAGGGCTCAGAAAGGCCTAAAAATCAAAATTCTTAGAATGGCTTCAAAATGGACGTGTGCGTAGGCCTCATCGATATGAACCCAACACAACTTGAATGGGCTCAAAAAAACGTCGTATGCTTCTGATATTGCATTTTGTTCATTTTTCCAAACCGACAAAAAAATGTAGTCCGCATAGTCCATACAATGCCACATGGCAACTGAGTACAGGCCGTATGGACATACAGCTGACATAGAAGCACAGTTGGCAGATTTCGTTCAACTGATGTGGCAATAGGACGTACAAATGAGGTGGTAGGGGCACTATGGACTACTGACGTGGCAAGTACAGGTGGACCAACTGGGGAGGTGACACATGTCACCACTAAAAGGGTGACACGTGGCACGCCCTATGATGACACATGGCATGTATGCTGATGTGGTCGGTTGCTGACTGGGCAACATGCTGACTAGGCATATGACAGTTGGACCAATCTCATGTTGACAAGTGGCACTTCTCGGGCAAATTAAATGGTGCCATGTGGCACCCTATCTTTTTATGGCTGGTTAAAATTTTTGGAGCTCATTGGATTCGACCTCATGACCTCTTGGTATAACAATGCCTTGGGAAAGGTCTGGTAACCAACGCGCTGTGGGTGGAGCTTGTTATTACAAGTCCCTTTATATTTATATAAAGTGTGTTGTGATGTAGTGGAGGCAGAAGAGGCACTGGGGTCTAGCCCCAACCCGCGGCTCTACCACTACACATGACCACCGTTTTTAAAAGGGTGCTCCACTCCAGAGTTAAGCCATGTCATGGGGATCTAGAGAATAGGTGCTAACCAACCCACGAGTTTTATGTTGTTATATGACCACAGACCTCCGTTTGAAGCGCTCCACTAATCACCTTTTCGAAAAGGGCACGGGCACCATTACTCTAGGGCTTAACCTCTGACACCTTTGGTGCATGCGACCAGAGATGTGACCTTATCCCAAGTGCGCATCAGGGGCGCAGTTCTATTATTATATGCCATATGACCTGGTTTTAGGGGATAAGGGCCAACACGCAACCCTTAGGGGCTGGCGCTTGGACACATGGCCTCATTTGACAAAGTTTAAGGGGTTCTTGCTAGGAAAAAGGGGATTATCCCAATTATATTTCTAAAGTGGGTTTTCCAACTATAGAATAATGATTTTTTAATGATTTTATGCTTGTTATTAAAGATTTTTGGCCAATATTGGGGGATATTGAGCCCTTTTTGAGGCCAGATCTTGGGAGGAAGTTGGGAGATGATAACCGACTTCAGATATATATAAACCAAGCCTTCTTGAGGCCATGGAGGGAGATTCAGAGTAGAGTTATGTTGAAGGAAAGCCAAGCCAAAGCCATTTTTATGCAGGGAAGTTGTTGAGGAGTGCACCTTTGCGGGACATTTCTGGGAGCTCTGGTCATCCATTTTGAGTGTCGTTTCTTCTGTTGGGTTCTTAAGATTAGGGATAACAAGACCAAATCAGTTTTGTAACATTTTGGCACTACTGTGATGTACTTATTGATCTTTTAATAGAAATAAGAAAGCCTCACCCATTGAGACAAAGGCCTGGAGAGGAAGGCAAGATTGTTGAACTTCGTTATCACATTGGTGTTATGGTTTGTTGCTGTTTATTGCTTCATTTCAGTTCTGTACATGTTTATATGGCTATGATATCTTCTAATATCTTCTTCCTCTTTCTTTAAGCTTCCTTAATTGGTTAATGAACACATGCATAATAACTCAACCATAGTCATTTAAAAGATCTTTTCAGATCAAGTGGTATCAGAGCTAGTTGATGTTTGGATTTGATTTTTGCATGTTAACCAGGGAAAAGCTAATTTGTGGTGAAGTCGAGATTTTGGAAGAGAATACATTGATTGTATTGATAAATATAACTCCTCAAAGCGAGAATATGGAATCGGAAGAGGGACTTTCTCAGGATGAGAAAGAGTTTCGAAAAAACTTTCTTCGCCATGTCGGAGATGATGAAGGTTTTGTATGAGGATTACTTGGAACAAAAAAGACCAAATCTGGGTGAATATTCAAAGGGAAAAAGTGAAGAAGGAGAGGATCCTCCTCAAAGCCCTCATTCACCACCATCTTCTCCTTCTTCTTCAAGTTCAAGTTCTAAATCCAATGCAAAGAAACATGTTCATAAACATAATAATAAAATGCCATTATTAAAACTTGATGTTAAATTTGAGTTACCCATATATGATGGTGAAGTTAATGTAGAGAGACTTGACAATTGGGTCAGAAAGATGGAGGTCTATTGCAGTGTGCAACAGATCAAGGATGAGGCCACACAGATCAAGTTGGCATCATTGAGACTTGCAAGCACAACTCTCATCTGGTGGCAAAGAAAGTTGCAAAATGAAACGCAACAAGTGGGTAATGTATTTCCATCATGGAAAAGTTTCATTTATGCACTTAGAAAGAAATTCTATCCTTTGGGTTATAAATAAAAAGCGTTAATTGAATGGCAAGCTTTCAAACTAAGAAAAGGACAAACAATGCAAGAATATACAGATGGATTTCGAAAAATGGCATTGATGTTAGATATCCCTTTACATACAAAAGAAACACTTATGAAGTATATAGGAGGTTTACCTACACACATTAGAAACACTGTATTCATGTTTGGACCCACTAACCTTGATGAGGTTTCTGTTCAAGCGACAGACATTAAAGAAGGGAAAACAAGTGTACTAGGGGAATCGTCTTCAAGGAAAGAGGACAAGAGGAAGTGGCATGGAAAGAAGTCAAGTTCAGTGGAAAGAAAGGAAGAAAGACCCTCTTGCAAGCATTGCAAGAAAGAGGGGCATGATGAGTAACATTGTTGGCAGTTGCATCCCGAGAAGAGGCCAAAGTGGTTCAAGGAAAAGAAAGGGAGGCAAACAGTTGCAGTGGCAACACGACCGACATACTTGGGATCAGATTCAGATGACGAATCAAAGGTCTCATTGGTTGGTATGACAGGTAAAATTGGTGAAGGAATTGATTGTTGAAGTAATTTTTTTTACATCAGGGTCATCATGCGACACACTAAGTTTGATACATTAATCGATAGTGGATCTCAATCTAACTTAATTTTAAAGGAATTGGTTAATCAATTGGGATTAAAAACATAGATGCATCATAAGCCATACACACTTAAATGGATAAGAAACAATCATCAAATGCACATAACAAAGCAATGCATAATCAAATTTGCAATTTCATCTAAGTATGCGGACGAGGTAACATGTGATGTAGTGCCACTAAGTAAATGTGGAATGGTCTTAGGTAGTCCATACTTATATGATCGTAGGAAATATTCTACAGGACAATGAATCAATATCAATTAACCAAAGCAGGTCAAGATTATGTGGTTTGTCCTCATCATGTTAAAGAAAATAAAACTCTTCAAACAATGGAACAATTAAAGAAGGTAGTTCAAGCAAGCAACAAATCAATAATTGTTTCAAATGAAGTAATCGATCTTAAGCAAGAACAAGAAATGAGTGTTGAATGGAAAATCAATCATAGTTTGCTTCAAGACAATCTCATGTCGTGCAAATGTTAATCGTATATAAGCTCATTTGTAGTCATTTTTGTTGTTGCTATCATTAGTAATGTTGTCTACATGGATGATAGTGGCTACAGTAAAATGTGACAGGGTTCACATGGCTAACAATATGTTGTCAGTTGTCATGATTGTGTTACAGTTGATCTTGATGAGACAGGTGCATAGGACAGAGTTCAGAGACAGAGGACAATCCAGGTGGGCTATCCCGAGCTTGTTGACTAGTCAGTAACCTTTTGGGTACCAAAAGGTCTTTTAGTGGGGAGGTGTGATCCAGAATCGGATCCAGGAGCCTGATAGGGCTCAGAAAGGCCTAAACATCAAAGTTTTCAAAATGGCTTCAAAATGGACGTGTGCATAGGCCTCGTTGATACAAACCCAACACAACTTGAACGGGCTCAAACAGACGTCGTATGCTCCTGATATTGCGTTCTGTTCATTTTTCCAAACAGGGAAAAAAATGTTGACTGTATAGAGTGCATAGTGCCACATGGCAGTTGACTGTATAGGCCGTACGACCATACAACTAATGTGGAAGCACAATGGGAAGATTCCATACAGTTGACGTGGCAATAGGATGTACATTTGACGTGTCAGGGGCATAATGGATTGCTAATGTGGCAGGTATAGGTGGACCAACCTGGAGGTGACACGTGTCACCACTGAAAGGGTGACACATGGCATGCCTGTATGATGACACATGGAAGGTGTGTTGATGTGGCCGATTGCTGACTGGACAACATGTTGGGTAGGCAAATGACAGTTGGACCAATCTCGTGTTGACAAGTGGCACCTCTCAGGCAAATTACATGGTGCCATGTGGCCCAGGCATGGGCTGCCACGTGGCACCCTATCATTTGATGGTTGGTTAAGAATTTTGGAACTCATGGGATTCGACCTCACGACTTCTTGCTATAAAAATACCTTGGTAAAGGTCCAGTACCCAACGCACCATGGGTGGAGCTTGTTATTACAAGTCCCTTTATATTTATATAAAGTGTGTTGTAATGTAGCAGAGGTGGAAGAGGGGTTGGGGCTACCACTACACATGACCACCATTTTTAAAAGGGCGCTCCACTTCAGAGCTAAGCCATGTCGCGGGGGTCCACAAAATAGGCACTAACCAACCCACAGGTTTTATGTTATTATATGACCACATACCTCCATTTGAAGCGCTCCACTAATCATCGTTTTGAAAATGGCACGGGCACCATTATTCCAAGGATTAACCTCCAACACCTTTGGTGCATGTGACCAAAGATGTGACCTTATCCCAAGCACGCATTAGGGGTGCGGTTCTATTATTATATGCCATGTGACCTGGTTTTAGGGGATAAGGGCCAACGCGCAACCCTTAGGGGTTGACGCTTGGCCATATGGCCTCATATGACTGATCTTAAGGGGCACGCCCCAAGAAAAAGGGGCTTAGCCCAATTATATTGCTAAAGTGGGTTTTCCAACTATAGAATAGTGATTTTTTAATGATTTTATGCATGTTATTGAAGATTTTTGGCCAATATTGGGGGATATTGAGCCCTTTTTGAGGCCAGATCTTGGGAGGAAGTTGGGAGATGATAACCAACTTCAGATCTATATAAACCAGGCCTTCTTGAGGCCATGGAGGGAGATTCAAAGAAGAGTTATGCTAAAGGAAAGCCAAGCCAAAGCCATTTTTATGTGGGGAAGCTATTGAGGAGTGCAACTTTGCGGGCCATTTCTGGGAGCTCCGATCATCCATTTTGAGTGTCGTTTCTTCTATTGGGTTCTTAAGATCTGAGAGAACAAGACTAGATCATTTTTGTAACTTTTTGGCATTGCTGTAATGTACTTATTGAGATTTGAACAGAAATAAGAAAGCCTCACCCATTGAGACAAAGGCCCTGAGACATAGGCGAGATTGACGCACTTTGTTATCACATTGGTGTTATGGTTTGATGTTGTTTATTGATTCATTTCAGTTCTGTACATGGTTATATGGCTGTGTTATCTTCTTCCTCTTTCTTTAATCTTCCTTAATTGGTTAATGAACACATGCATAATAACTAAACCATAGTCATTTAAAAGATATTTTCAGATCAAGAAATGTGAGGAAAGGTGGCTTTTAAATAAAAATAAAAGAGAAATTATTTGTGCAACTAGGGGAGAATGTGACACATGTAGTGGATGAATAATCCATGAACTGAATTTATAAAAATTAATGAATTATGCATGAGGGATAGATGTCTGTGAGAAAGAATTATATAAATAAATTGACATAGAAGGGAAGGGGATGGAACCTTTGGGGAACACTGTTATGCTGCCAAACTTTTGACAGGCTGTGTTTTTACTTGTGAGAGTTGGGACTCCAAGGTTGTGAACGAAGTGGAAGCTCTTCCTTGCGAGGCAAGCCTGGAAGCTATTGTGTTCTGATTTCTGTGTTTTTCCCCTTTGTGGTTCATGGGCTAAGGGGGAAGAAGAGTACCTGTAGCATTGGCTGGGAGGTACTGGTGAAGTCTCTATGGTTAGCAAGTGAAGGAAAGGAGGAGCCCAAGTCTTGAAGGCATCTTCAATACACAACATTCTCTGGTCCTAGTATTTTTATTCCGAATTTATTTGTAGCATTAATGTGGAAGTATGTTGGACTGTTAGGGTCTCTGTAGCATCCCTGGAAAGCCTGAATTCCCATGGTTACATTTGTTGTCAATGAGATTTAGTTCAAAGATATATTTTTAATTTATAGTTGTTGCAAACGAATAATATTTACAGTGGTTATGTTTTAAACTTTCGTTGTAATTCCAAATGTTTTTCGAACCCTAATTTTGAGCGACATGATCCTCATTGTAAAATGTGAACTTTATGGTATTCAGTCTATGTTAAAGTCTATATTTTCATCCATAAGTGAAGTATGTGTGAGCAAAGTTTTCAGTTGATATTATTTTGGAAATTCATTAGTTATTTGTTCGTTGGTAAGCCATGGAGTTAGTTCTGAAATTATCTCATGATTTTCTTTGTTGAAATTCATTTAAAATCCAAATCAATTCTAACGATGGGTTCTCTGTCGAGAGGCGTACTGGATCCGAACTTGTATCATAAATTCCTGTTTAAAGTTCACGATATTTCATTTCTGTCAAATGGTGGATCCTCGATGGTTTTTTTAATCCAAAATTATTGTGTTTCTCTAGTTTAAATCCTTGGTTAACCCAAGTTATCAGTAACGAGGAATCCCTGTGCTAGGGTAACTAAATTTAAAAATTTAGGATCTTGGGATGTCTATGCGAAGGTGTCCGGACTTGTAAATTTTTACTTACTTCATTCCTAGGCATTATCCATTTTTCTTAAAAATGTTAGGCATGTGACCAGGGGCTAGAACTCATTGCTGACCAAAGGGTGTTATTCAGAGCTCTGGGACTCTGATGCTTCAAAGTTTCTTAAACTTCTACCTTCCTTTTCTCCCGAAGTGTTAACCAGCCGAATCTGGTCGTGATATGAGTTGACCAACAATTGTAGGTTAACCCTACCCCACCTTCTTTCATCAACATTTAGTAAACTAATCTAACGACTGACCTTTCTCCTTGATTGACGATTGACATCTACTCCGAAGTTCGGAACTCCGTGAGTTTCCTTGCATTTGCAACAACAAAATTTTTTCCTCCAGAGTGACAAACTGCCGAACCTCCGAAGGAATAAGGAACTCAGATCTAACGGTTCTCGATCGGTTGCTAGATCTATAGATGATGTCTACTCTAGGAGTTCATAACTTTGGGGTCTTTGTAATCCTCAACAATTACCTCTAAACCTTGTCGAAGAGATGAATGAATAAGGGATCGACGGTTCCCACACCCCACTCAGATCTATGTCCATAAGAAACTCTGGGGCTTCGGGCTTCAGGAGTTTAGCTGTTGCAACTCTTGTTCCATCCGAATTAGCTTAGGCCGAACCCACATATCTGACAGTCCTGGATTTAAATGAAAACAACCGTCAAGATTAACTTCAGAACTTTGGGAGTTCAAAACCTTTCACACCTTCATAACCTTCAACCACCACCTCCCGAATGGTTGGATTTCTGAATACTCGGATCTATGGACAAATGTACCCACCATTGGATGGCAAGGATTTCCTATAGAATTCAGGACTCTAGGAGTTCCTTCACCTTAAACCTACTGACTCTAGTTGTGCCAGAGTCGCAAATTATAGAACCTTTAAGAACGTAGGCTCGTAGATCTAATGACCCATGATCATTTTTCAGATCTACGACTGTCCTTCACTCTAAGACTTCTGAGCTTCAGGGTTTTTCAACTCTTATTTGTTGCGAACTCAAACTCTCTGAATCCCCGAATTCTTATGGATCCAACGGCTAGAATTCACCGCCGATCTATAGTGTAGATCCACCTCGCGATTCAGGCTTCGGGGCACAATCAACTAGCCCGGAGGGCCTCTGTCCTCCCTTCGTATGACCGAGAGCTATGAACTTGGATCAACTCCTTGAGTGCTAATCGATGGTCTAATTCGACAGTCGTGATTAAATCGATCGTGAAGATAGATGGCTAGGAAGGATTGCAAAGTCTCGACTAGAACGATGTTTAAAACCTTTCCCGATTTTTGCATTAGAAACAACTCATTATTAGTGGGATTGACGGTAACCGTGGAACTATGTGTAGATGATGATTGATGGCCTGTGTGGATTGCGGAACCGAAACTTGCACGATCGTTAACTCAACCCTGTGATCCGACAATAGATCCCCATCATTGATCTACCCTTACTAAGATCTAACGATCGAGACTTAATCAGATGTTGATCTAACAATCCTCCTCTATAACTCCCAAATATGATGGATATTGAGTGTTGTTTACTGATGGTTGAGTGTGTGCTTGCACCTCCCCTATGTAAATTCACACTGTCACTCCTGTGCTTCGTTCTTTCGAAAGTTAAGACCTAGGACCGACTTTAGAGGGTCCTAGTGCATACCAGGTGTTATTCTTTTGAGATGTGGGCATCTAAAGTAGCCTGTCTACGTACTTCTGGAGTTGGCTCTAGTTGTGTTGCAATGTGACACCCAGAAGAGGAACTTCATGTTCCTTACAAAAAACTTATTATTTAATTCTTAGAACAAACTTTCTTTCAGTTACAAGATTTTCTTCTTCAAAGTATCTGTTGGTTCACCAAGGTACATAGTAGGCTTATGGTTCTACCTCACGCTAAGAGATTTTCTTTGTTGTCCTCTTCCTCTTTTAACTTGTGATATAGCTTGGATATCTAACTACTTGGGTGTACGTTGTAGTGTGGTCACACTTTTTCAGATAGACTTGAGTAATTTTGAGACTATAATAGATGATAGATTGTCTATTTAAGGGACTCTGTTTTGTTGTTTAAGTTTTTTGCCTTGATTTTTATGAAATTACTTCCTATTCCTTAATTGAATAATATGATGAATTATTGTAATAATACGCATTGGGCATTATGAAATGGAGATCATGTGACTAGTTTTTCTGTGTTGAAGAAAATATAGCTAAGTATGCTGGTAATTTAATTAATGTTTGGTTTGGACTGAAAATATGGGAATTAGATACTTCTTTGTTCCTCAAAACAATCACCAGTATTGAGACCTTAAGTGGTCAAAATAAATTAGATGAATCCTGGACTTGAGCATTGATTATGTGTCTTGGAGTTCCTAACCTTATAGGTAGATTGGATGGGTAGATATTCTTGATTTCCTTGTATGGTGATTTATTATGTTAGAATAAATGATGTTGTGTGATGAAAATGGTTGTGGTTGATCTTCAAGGATCATGATGTTTTACTCTTGTTGTATGTGATAATTATGGGATATGAAAGATCGTTAATGCATTGACATTGCATCCATTTTTGGGTGTGCACTGAGATGAATGAATTAGACTACGTATGACTGAATTATGTTGATATCATGTATAACTTGTTCTAGTGATGTTTCCTTAATGTATTAATGTTTCAAAATATTTTTTTTCTCTTACTGTTATCAATTGGTTATGACATAACATAGGGGTTGTTACAATTAACATATATACTGATGACAACGATGACAAAGTAATGATCCATGACAATGTTGATGATGATCATGAAGATAATGATGATGATAATGATGATGATGATTGTGACGATGATGATGATCTGATGATGATGTCGACGAAAAAAATGTTGGTTATGGTGATGAAGATGACACCATTAAATTGAGAGGACATGGGTAAATTGAGCCTCCTCCAATTTTGAGATGAGTGGGATAGAGGCCCCATATCTTATCTCAATAAGTGCTCCTTTGTAAAATATACCAAACTACCACATCATGGAGTGCACCTCCCTAGCACTAATCCCAAGGTAGCATGCACCCACTAAGTTATCCAAATGTAAATCAACCAAAATAAAGTGAAGGGGATAGGGGACCACAATCCCTCCACATCACATGAACTACTCCACTAGGGGAAAACACTTTCAGAGAAACCAAAAGCTAACACTCCCTCTTTGAGATGAAAGTGTTTTATCCAACACTAGTCTTGTCCCTTTCTACCTCAATTGTACTTGTAACCTACAAATCCGAGTCTAGTGCAATCTTGGAATCAATCACCGATCCCACACAAGGTTCTATAAATGCCTCCTAAACATCACTCTCCTCCATCATGGCATCACTCCACACTTGTTATACAAAAATAGAATTCTCACCAATGTAAATATCATAACCCTCTATTGGCCTAGATGTGTCAGATTGTTTGGTTCACCCTAAAACTCACTTGGATATTCATTAAGCACAATCAGGAGAACATGACTAGTTTCAAGAATATTATTGTCCAAAAATGTCATTACCAAAGGGGAAATCATTGCTTAATTATTTGAAACCACTCTTCTTCATGGCCAAAGGAGGCAATAGGGTTAGTTTCACTCACAACCTTTGTGTGAGTCACATGCAAATCAACATTGCAAAAATGTAATTATAGGGCATTGCACAAATCCAATTCAAACCTATAAGACAAATGGGTTGAAAGTGAATTTGGAGGTTGCATATACTAATTGGTTTTAAAGGTGATGAGGTTTCACTTGTGAAAGGTGATAGATTGAGGAAAATGTTGATTGGAGGATTTGATGGTTTGGTCAAACATATAAGTGGGCTCACAATAATTGTCCTTACATCCAAACTAATCAATTCTAGCCTCATATTCTTGCCCCTAGTCAAGAGTGGAAAATACATCAAATTCATCCCTTAGAGGTCCCTCGCTAGCTGAAAGTTTACCTAGGTCATTTCCTTCTAAGAGAATTCAAGAATGAGTTTTGAAAGGTATTCTTTGCTTAAGGAGACACACTTATTGAGATAATATATGGGGCCTCCCATTGATCAACCACTTCTATAATTTTTCATCTATTCTCACTCCTTTCATGTCTAAGACTATGAAATTTTATCCAATGGAGTTCCCCATATCTTTATTATATATTATATTAGTGTTTCTAATAAGCGTTTGGTATTCTTGACATCCACCATACCATAGTTACAATAATGGGTTGAGTAAAAAACTAGGAATCTTGGATTAGACTAGAATAGATGCTTAACGCAAGATAGTTTGATTGGATTGAGTTAGTTTAGTTTGAAATGGGCCATACCTAGCCAATTCCAATCACAAAATGATAAAACATGAGTTGAACCAATGAATTCTAGAAGAAATCAACTCAATCTAATATGTCAACTCACAAGCCTTGTTTGTAAAAGACCAATAAGGCCATTTCACATAAATTATTGATTTATACTCATTTTATCTTGAAATATTCCACAAATGAAAATGATTTTATAGCTCATGGTCAAAATATTGAGGAGAAATCAAAGTGGAAATAAAATTATCCGCCATCCTTTCCTCTTGGTGTTATGGAAATTAGGTGTTATATTGAAGAAGCAAGGTGGTGACAATTCAAGAACCTACCATTGGTTTATTTAATTAGTGATTTCCTTATGACTTATGTTCATGAAAAACCATCATAAAATAAGAGTGAAATCATAGGTTTTCCTAGACAATAGTAAGAAAATTCTAATGATGAACTAAATAAAAAGAAAACACTAGGTTTTGAGGAAATTAATGATGAAGGAGATCCTAACGATTTTGGTCCTTTGATTTTCATTGGCATTTTAGGATACCCAAACTCATTTCTAGCTACATTTTTATAGATTGATCACATCCCAAAATTTCAAGGTCAAAATATTACATATTCTTCATATGAGCATGTGAAAATGTTTTAGTCACTAATCGAAGACATGAAGGATGACCATGAAGTTGTTTGTGTAGATATTTGAAACAAAAGTATTGATGTGGTATACTATCCTAGAAAAAGGTGTCATAAAGGGTTGGTATGAATTAGAAAATGATTTCAAGGATAGGTGGATTAGTCAGAGAATTGAAAACTTAGAAAAAGTAACTGAATGCCCAAAATCGTATGATGAGCATTCCTTTGAAATGTCAATATTATAGAATTCGTTGAAATTATAGGTATTCATGAAAAACAATCCTAAGGAAAAAAATGACAAAATCAACGGGCAATCAAAAACCATTGTATTGTGTTAGAGACTATAAAAATGAAATAAAGTAGTGCTCTACTGTTGTTATGTATCAAGCTAAAGGTAAAGTAAATCTGATGTGTTCTTTTAAAATTTAAAATGGTTTAGTATGGTTTCATTTCTTCTTCATTTGATGCACAATGACAAGTTACATTGTGATGATGTGAAATAATTCTATAAAATTATTGATATCACCATTGTTGTTTCCATTTCCATATGCTTTGTCCTTCATATTATTTATCGAGAGACAAAACGAATTGTATGAAATCAAGAATATCAAAATTTTGACACCACTGTGCCCACTCAGCAACCAAGTGAAAAAATTGAACTTATGTCAGCTTTATATTATCAAGCCTTTACATCATGTGCCTCTATGATATATGGATTTCCATGACCATTAGGGGATTTAAGGAGGAAGATATGATTAATGTTTTCAAACCTCATACAATCCTATAAATATCATAGAATTGAAAAAGGAGGTGATGCACATGCACAAAAGAGAACATGTTTAATTAAAGTCAGAGAATGAGTAGCAGATTGATGTAATTTTTTCACAGGAATCTAAATCAGAGAAGATCCCTATCACTACAACCAACATGTTCAATAAATGGTATTTTAAGTATGGTATGCTCTTGTAAATTTTATGGTGATAGCATACTCCCTTCCCTTTCCATTACAGTACATGTTGTACAACAAGGTCATCATACAAGATGATATGGTAATAATCGTGATAACATTAATAGAATCCTATGGTGTCCCATTATTTTTTTAATGGAAGAAGGACAATAAATTTGGAGGAATCAAAAGACAAAGTATGCCTAGATGTGTCACATTGTTTGGTTCACCCTAAAACTCACTTGGATATTCATTAAGCACAATAGGGAGAACATGACTAGTTTCAAGAATCTTATTGTCCAAAAGGTCATCACCAAAGGGAAACTCATTGATAAATTATTTGAAACCACTCTTCTTCATGGAAAAATGATGCAATAGGGTTAGTTTCACTATCAACCTTTGTGTGAGTCACATGAAAATAAACATTGCACAAATTCAATTAAAGAGCATTGCACAAACAAAATTATAGAGCATTGAAAAAATCCAATTCAAACCTATAAGACAAATGTGTGGAAAGTGAATTTGGAGGTTGCATCTACTGATTGGTTTTAAAGGTGATGAGGTTTCGCTTGTGAAAGGTGATAGATTGAGGACAAGGATGATTGGAGAACTAGTCAATGGTTTGGTCAAACATACAAGTGGGCTCACAATAATTGTCCTCACATACAAACTAATTGATTCTAGCCTCATATTATCTCCCCTAGTCAAGAGTGGAAAATAAATCAAAGCCATCCCTTAAAGGTCCCTCGCTAGATGAAAGTTTACCTAGGTCATTTCCTTCTAAGAGCCTTCAAGAATGAGTTTTGAAAGGTATTCTTTTCTTAAGGACACACACTTATTGAGATAATATATGGGGCCTCCCATTGATCAACCACTCCTGTAATTTTTCATCTATTCTCACACCTTTCATGTCTAAGACTACGAAATTTTATCCAATGGAATTCCCCATATCTTTATTATATATTAGATTAGTGTTATTTTCATGGTGATTGTTTGAAGATAATTTTATAGTTATTAATACATTTGTTGTTGTTTTTTCTTGTTCATCACAACAAAATCTCAATCTTGAAATCATAAGAAGCCATACCGATCTCATATAGCCCAATGAAGACAAAGACATGTGTTAGGGTGTTCCCAATAATTTTTTATTTTTATTTTTTAATTTGAATGACATCCTAGGAAATAAGTGATTATAATGGTAGATCAATTAAGTTTTACCAGAAAATTAGAAAAGGAAATTGAAGCAACTCACTATGGTTAATTAATCAACAATTCCTTTAGTGAGATATAAGAAGCCATAATGCTAGAAATGGAAATGGAAGAAGGAAGATAACTTACTTGGAACTCATTGTTGTAGATGATGAAGCTCTTTGCACTGAAGTTTAGAGTTGTGATAGTCCTCTAATAGTGATCCATGTCCAAAATGATTTCCACACTGGATATAACCAATAAACACTAGATATTCAATAATGAAATATGCATAACAAATAGACCTAGCACCCTCGCGGGGGATGATTCCTCCCTTACCCTAGCTATGTTGGAACCTCCCTTAAGGTGTTAGGGTTGAAACATACAAGGAATTAATGGACGATATGCATGGAAACTATTGTTGATTATGGTGGTGACGATGATGATGAGGATGACAATGATGATGAGGATGACGACGATGACAATGATCATGACAATGATGATGATGACCATATGATGATGATCATGATGACGATGGAAATGACGATGATCACGATGACAATGCCAATGACGACAACAAATATGATGCTGATGATGATGCTAACTACAATAATCACAATGACGACGATGACGATGACGATGATGATCATGACGACGGCGATGATGATGTCGATGATGATGATGATGATGATGATGATGATGATGATGATGATGATGATGATGATGATTACGATGACAATGAAGATGATGATGATGATCACGATGATGTTTATGATGATGATGATGACCATGATGACAATGATCATCATGATGACGATGACAACGATGATGATGATGATCATGACGATGATGATGTTGATGTCGATGTCGATGATGATGATGATGATGATGATGATGATGATGATGATGATGATGATGATGATGATGATGATGATGATGATGATGATGATGATGATGATGATGACGACGACGATGAAGATGATGATGATGATGATGACGACAATGCTGCTAATGATGATGAAGATGATGACAACGATCATATGGATTGGATGACGATGTTGATGACGATAATGATGATGACTATGACAATGATGATGATGAAGACAACGACGACGAAAATGATGACGAAGACGATGAAGATGATGATGATGATGAAGAAGACGACGAAGGCGATGACGATGATGATGATGATGACCATGACGATGACAATGATGATAATGACGATGATGATGATGATGACCATGATAATGACAATGACGACGATGATGATGATGAAAATGACCACGATGATTACAATGACGATGATGAAAACTACAAAAGGATATAACGATCACATAACTCCAACATTTCATAATTTATGCAATATTATTGATCATCTAAGTCCTCATCTAAGTCTACTTATGAATCATCTCGTTCATAATTGATATTGAAAGGATTGTCCATATCAAAGTCATCATCATCAAAGTCATTTTCGATAATATCATCATAAATATGATCGCCAAGAACATTGTCATCTACATCTGTCTCAACTTCTTTGACTTCTTCATCTGATAGTACATCTACCTCGTGCTCCTCTGCATCTTCTTCTTCTTCAATATTGTCTTATTTTTGTACATTATACTTTACAGGACTTCCTCTTGGATCATATCTAACAACATACGACCCACCTGCTTTACCTGGAACCTCTGAATAAAATACTTGCTCACATTGGTTTGAAAGAGAATATGTTTCTGTATCCGGATCAAACATCCTTGTATTAACCATGGTAAATCCATTGAAATTCTGAATAACAGTTCATTTGAGATAACATTCATTCATCCATAACATGTACGATTTGACATCGAACATAACTAAATTGAAGCAATTAAAGTCACACTCGATTATATCATTCAAATACCTATAATATATATTTTCAGATATTGTTGGATGTCTGTCACTTCTAGAGGAAACATTAGTGACTTGAAAAACTACAGTTATCCCAGAATCAAAAGTTTTCTTCTTATCATCCAATGTTTTGATGCGAAATTTATGGCCATTTCACCACATAGCCTTGTGGTGTTTCAACTGCAATATGCCCCACATGTAAAAAAAATGCATATTTGTCAATGAATAAACATGATATTTAGACTCAGTAAAACTTTATAAAAGAAACAACAATATAATGTAAAATAACTGAAGCATGATGTGGTTGAATAATATGCTTTCATTTTTATCTTTTAAACCATATGATAAATCAATTTCCCTTTGAGTAAGATTGGTACCTTGATTACGATGAGCTTCTTTAAGAAAAGTAACCTCCCATTCCCATGATAACCTACCATTACATTGTATATTACATCAATCTATCCATACTTTCATCCAATCAAGATTGTTTGCGATCTATAAATGTATTGCATCCCACTCTCAACCAATTGTATGAAAAAAAATAAAAGATAGTAATTAGAGTAAATATTAAATAATAATTGATCATGGAAGCTAAATAAAACTTAAATAAGTACAATATAGAAATAAATCAATATTAATGAAAAGTATTATAGATCTCTACCATCTAATTTCCTTTCACTTTCCTCATTCTACCTTTCTCGATCAAGACCTCCCCTTCAAATCTGTTAATGGAATTGAGATCCCAAATCTGAGGCACCTTTATGAATTTTGATGCTAATTTAGGAAGATACCGAACAATATACACCAAGGATTGATATACCATATATCCCTCCATCATAAATCCCTTAGGAAGTGCTCTCTGTCTAACGAAGGCCTTAAATGACTTCAAGTGCCTCTCCACCATCCACATTGACCTTGTGTTTACAGGTCCACACATTTCAATCTCCTCAACTTGGTGTATGAGGTAGTGATCTTGTGCATTCAAAAATGTTGGAGGTAGATACTTTTGCATTTTGCAGATTAGCCAATGAATTTATCTCCTCCAATATTTTAAATCTTCTTTATGGATTTCTTTAGATGACAATCGCCTACACATGATATAACAAATCAGATCATAGGTTTCAACAACAATTTCGTATATACATTGAAAGTATAAAAAAAGATGTAGAAAAGTTGAGCAACAACAATTTTACATATAAATCATTAATAATTACCTCATGTATTTTCCAAGATCATATATAACTTGTTTTACATTGTTGTCAAAGTTGTCAGGCAGAGATAGAGGTAGAACATACTGTAACAACAAAGGGATCATTAATTTTTAGGAAAATAAAACCATATTATAATACTAAAAAGTCATATATTAATTACTAATATAGAAATCTACATCCAAAATAATTACCTTAATGAAGGTATGCCAGTCATGAGTTTTCACCCTGCCAAATTCACCTTTCTTCGTTAAGATATTCTTTATGTTTGAAGCAAATCCCATGGGAAATTTAATTTTATGAAGGACCTATTTTACAACATTGCTTTCCTTCTCTGTAAATAACCACAGAAGACTATTTCTATGTACTCCATTGCTATTTGAATAAATCACATTTTGCAGTGCATGATTGGCTTCCTGAATGTCAATACAAATTTTGACAAGTTTTTCTTTGTCACTCCTTCCATCTAAAATTGTCCACAATGTTTATGTTACATTCTTCCCAATATGCATTGTATCAAACAAATGAGCTATTTGTAGGTGCTCACAGTAGGGAAACCTATTGAATTGTACATGGTAACTTTTCATTCCTCGTAGAAGCCCATTAATTCCTTGACGACATTTGTGAAAATTAATTAATCAAATTACAACAATAATTGTTAGATACAATAAACAATATTCGATATAAATTAAAATGGTAAAAAATTAATATATATGCAGACACATAGACTAAATCCTTACCTTGATAGTTTAATATGTTATATTCCAACTTCCATAGGAGAGGTGTCATTCTTCATGATTTTATTCCAGTCTCTTCTTTCGAATTGAAAATATGTTTTTTTGTAGTTCGATACCTATGGTTCTTAGGGAGGAAGTGCCTATACTCATCAAATACACCCTTTCCTAGACTTCTTGAATGATGTGATTTCATCCTAGGACCACAAACTGGACATGCACACTTACCCTTTGTTTGAAGACCTGCAAGATTTTATGGATTAATGTCAGTATTATTTATATAACGAGGAATTGATATTTAAAAAACATGCATCATATTTTCATAAAATTATATACTATTAAATTCCATCAGTATGTTACATACCACAAAAATGTGTTAGCCCTGGGGCATCATGAATTGTCCATGCAAGTATTCCATGGAGTTGAAATTGTCTTTGCCCTATTGGTATATAGATGTCACACATAGTGATACCAACCCATAACTTAACTAGATCATCGAAAAGAGGCTCAATATATACATTCATATATTTGACTTGGTACTTACCTAATTGGGTGAAAGTACAAATAATTACTACCTTGTATTTATATAAATAATTGTGCAACAAATAAGAAAAATAAAATAAAACATTCAAAACAATTTTGTAAACAAATACCTTGAACAATCATTGCCAACATTGTGTGCTCCCTCTTTATTTCATCCAAGGAGAAAGGTTATTGTTTATAACAAAAATAGGCCACATTGAGTAAATAGACCTGACCTCACCAAACAGATTGACATTGTCAACTGCCAATGAAATCCTAACATTACAGGGTTCTTCTTTAAAAATTGGCCATCTTTCTTCGATGTTCCTAAATGCAGAACCATCCACAGGCATTCAAAGAACGCCATCTTCACTTCTATGCCATGCATGGTAATCCATAAAATGTGCAATGATTTGGCACCTAAACAATCGTTGCAAACGTGGACTTATCAGAATACGACGAAGAACCTTGTGAGGCACCTTTTTTGTTACTTGATCAGTTTGATATCTAATGATTTGACATTGCGGGCATTTTGTTTCCGATGCATATTGTCCATAATATATAATATGATTATTCAGACATGCATCAATAACCTGATACTCCATTCCAATATCTTTCATAATGACACACATCTCTCGGTATGTGCGAAGTAAATTAGTTCACAGTGGTAAGAAAAATTCACCTAACAATCTACAACATAAAAAAAACTAGTTAATGCAAATAATAGTAATAAAAAATATTGCATCCTTAAATTACACATTAATTGACACTACAAATAGAGAAAAATAAATTTGACCTTTACGTATAATATGTGACAAATTATATTACGTACCTTAGGATCTGTGTGATACAAGTGTTTGACAAACCATTCAATACCTTCAAGTTCACCAACAACATTATAGCAAAGAGAATAATTGTTCTTGATCCTTCATAAAGGGGTTGTTTTGCCTTCTTAACCAGAGGTACATCATAAATATCAACATCATTTTCCACATCGATAGGAGAAAAGATGTCCTCGATCAATCTATTTGTCCCATCATCCAGCTCAACAATATTATTGGTGTCATATTCTTCCATAGGATTGACATGAGATTCAATATTCATACCGTCTTCCACATCTTGTACAATAATATTTTTACTACTACTTGGAAGATATTTATCTGGTGAAAAACACCTAGGAGGATTTATCTTTACAATTACAAACAATCAATAACATTTGTGTATATAAAAAAAGGTAAAACAATTTAAAAAAAAATAGAATCAATACAAAGACATATATAATGAATAACTTACCATGGGACTAAATGTATGCCCCCCTTCATAATCCCCATATGTAAAACAATGTTTTTTCAATTGTTTTCCTTACAACTCTTCTTCTTTTCAAGCCTGTACATTCATAGCAAGGGAAATAACATTTCCAATCAGTACTGACCAGTGCCTCCCATGTAGCCCTTAAAATAACAACCGTCCTTTCACTCTCTTCAGGTGTTGGCATTGGGATTTCCTATATTGATTACACCAAAATCCATTGAAGCAATATAAATACATTAATATATGAATTATATATTCTAATTATGGTACAAATATCAATTTTCGTCATAGATTTATTAAAGGTTTATAACAATAATCAACAAATCAAAAACACACATTTTTTCCACATAAGTTCCAAAGCTTCACTATAAACAAGTAATAAAATCAAACAATAAAAGAGAACTACACCAAGACAAATTTTATAATAATTAAACGAAATTGAGTAGACATGTTCATACCTATATATTTCCTAGGGAAAAACTTATGTCCCCAAATGAAAGAGGGTCTAAGGAATAGGGATCCAATCTCAGTATTTAAAAAAGAGACAAAGTAATATTAAAAATTTGTAACCTTAAAAGTACAAAATTAGAGTTATGCAAATCAAGACTTGGATTTGAGGCAAGTCACACATAACAAACAAACTAATAAATCATGCAACAAACAATGAGCATACAAATATTTTATAATCGTCGCACCTACAACAAAATTTTCGAAACCACTAACCTCCATCGATCTTTCGACAAACTCTAACTATGTCAAAGTTGACAAAATGAGTGAAGTCAGTGACCGTTAAACCATTTTTAAATGGGTAGTAGGCATCCACTCTTTTCATTAATAAATCAACTAACTTTCCCCTAGGTTCACAAGATCGACGAAGATAGATTTTTGTTAGAAGTCCGACGTTATTGGGGCACCTAGAAAAAAAAAAGATTAAAATTTGAATAATTTGCGACGATATGATTGAATTTATCCTTATCGTCAAAAGTTTTTGTCAAATTTTGACCCCATATGTTGTTAGAAAAATAGGATCGTGGTGCAATAAAATAAGACAAATGCAGAAATAAAACACAAAAGATACACAATACAAAAGAGACACAGATATACGTGGTTCACCCAGTGTGGGCTACATCCACCAGAGAAATTTTCATATCCTTCATTTTTATTATCCATCAAAATGAAGGGATATAACTTACAACACACCCGTTGTTACTTCCTCTTCTTTCTCTCACAATCTCGTCTCTCATAATACAATAATCACACACATACATAACCACAATACAATTCCCTCATAAAAGAGGGTTTCCTTCTAGGGAAAAAATCCCTAAAATAACTTCTCCTCCGGATCTGTGACCTTATAATGAGCGGTCCATATTGACTACGAAATTACAATATTTTACAAGGCAATTTTTCCTTCAGGGCCTTTTCCCCTGAACCCCCACCGTGGGCCTGCTGGCCACCAGATCCCCAGCTAGGGGGATGAGTCCCCTGGATCTCGTAGGGGGGGAAATCCCCCCCTGCAACCCCCCATGTGGAGGGTTGTATAGTCTTCATGGGGTATAAACACGGTTGAAAACAAAGACACTAAGGTAGGTGAAGTCTTAGGAAAAGCCACTAAGGTTAGCAATTCACAATTGACAACCGAGTGGAACAATTATGGGTAGGGATAACACATATGGGAAGGGAAACAAAGCCTAAAGATTCCAAAAGTGTTGTCACCTAAAGGAATTAACACTTTGGAAACCCCTTGTAGATGTAGTAATCTAACATACACTAAAGCAAGCGAAGGAGGGGATATCACCTCCACTCACTCTAATGAGACATCATGCTTAACACTTGTGTTAGAGGCGCTTTCTTGAAAATTTCTCCTTTCCACTACTGGGTTTCACAATCTTTAATAAATTATGGTTTCAAGTTTCATTAACTTAGAGAATTTACTCTCCAACCTTACTCCAAGGCCGTAAATCCTAGACTACCATTTTTTTTAATAGAAGGAAAAGACTCTGGTTATTTTTAATTAAGCATTTGTTTTTAAATGGATGTTAATTAATCAAAGGTTATGGAAGTGCAATTGATGATGTTTTGGACACACAAACATAAATAACTTATAAGAACACTGGCATCCAAATTGCACTAATTCTTCAATGAAAGTAGTTATAACATGAACAAATTTGAAGAGTAAATCGTTACGGCAACAAGCGGAGCAATTTTTTTTTTTTCCTTTTTTTTTAATTTCAGGAGATAAGAGGAAAGAAGGTGATGACAACAAAAATTTAACCTCTCCACTGATGACGAATGTGAGCACCTCCTCCACGCAACAAGTTACAATGACACCACACTCATGCACAAAGACAACTGGCAAAACATGCGCAGAAAAGCAAGGAGGACGACTACCCACCCGACGCAACATGACCACGCCTACCAGCTAAGGGAAAACATCCCCACCCCGACATCATGGCCTAGACAAACAAGGACTAGAACTTCAAGGCACGATGTCCTAACACCTGAAGGCATTCGTTCCTTGCTCCAAGAGCAACTTGTGCGCTCGAAAACACTCACACAAAGAACCTACTCCGGCCAAGATCTCATTCGCTGCTATTCCCCAGGGCGTGCCATGATACCCTCAAAAGGAATCATGCTGTTCCCAGGCGCCAGATGTGTCAATAACCTTGGCACAACGCATCCAGCTGGACCAATGAACTCAAGATGAATCCGACGCGCGAAGGGCCGAAATAACTGACAGGAAGACTATGCCTACGCTCCCAAGCAACGGGTGGGCAAGAAGCATGGAGACACCGCTCAACAAATGCACAATCCAAAAAAATGATGTGACAACATCCAAGAAGTCCTAAGGTTAAATCAAAGGTCTAGGCATGACGAGTAAACTATTGTAAGGTTACCAAGGACATAAACTTCACAAAGGGTGAACTAAAACATAACTCAACAATCAACATGCTAGCCTGCACGATACGTGTCTATTAAGGTAAGTGCACTAATCAACCCTTAAAGCGATCACACACTGCTTCATTATCTAAACAATAAGCTGTCCTAAATGACAAGTCCTAAATAATCAACAAGCGTGAAGATAAATTATCCCTTAAATCTAGAGTACACCTTGACTTAATATAAGGTGATTATTCACAATACCTATTCAAGTTGATCCGTTAATTGGGTGATTATTGGAAAAAGGGTTAGCACTAAAGGGGTTGGTTCTCAACCATGTAATTATTATTTAAGTTACCCTAAACTACTTTAATAAAATATATGCCTGCCTTAGATAGCGATATCATAATATCTTATATGTTGAGTTTCCAATCTACAAAACTACATAATTGCTACTAGTAGGAATGAAAAGGATATCATGAGTAAAAGAATCAATCATATCTTCTAGTAGAAGGTCACATTGAGTAAGATCAAGAACAAAGGAAGTACAATATCATGCTAATTATTATGTGATTAGAAAGATATAATCCAACCATACTAAGTGTGTTAATGAATTAAATAACTAACTCCATAACAATCAAACACAAATAAAACATTAATACACAAAGAATAATTTCACATCAAAATTGGGAACCGAACACTAGATGACTTCTATGTGTGCATGTGTCACGAGAACAAGAATTAAGCGACCAGGAATGGTGGTGATTAGAAGTGATGGGGGTATTTTATAAATTTGGTAAGGAGAATGATTTTAAGGAGCTCACTCTTGCCAAATCTAACAATCAAACGCAGTCCACCATAGTCACCAAATCTCCGCCAGTTATTAATGTGCGTGTGGGCAACTATAAATTGGTGTACGCACTTACCAATTACAAGGTAACTACCAAAATTTAACGACGTCAGCAAATGGAAATGTAGGCGAAATCAATGACAGGGAAACACAGCTAGTAAGCAACGAATAGCAATCCCGAAAAAGAAAACAAATGCCAGTTTTATCTAAGGGCCAATCGCTAGGTATCCAAGGCAACTCACAGGCATAACGCAAGGCAAACTCGCCGACGAATTAAAATGAAAATGCAATCTTCAGAAGGGGAGATAAATCGCTATGCACTGAGGGTAACCACTTGCAGTTTTTAATGGGAAAACCCTGTGCCACACAACAACAAAACACAGGCGGCCATTACTGGCAATTGTGCCCAATCCAACGACAACTCAATCAATCAAACACTATGCATCTAAGGGACAATACGTGTACAGGGACACACCAGCAGAACAACATACTTTCCGTCATTAAAAAAAAAGGAGACAGTCAATGTACCTATACTGTCAATGTTCCTCAAAAACTAGCTCAAGAAGTCGCTCAGACAAAAAAAAACTCTCAAAAACGAATTCGCATAGGTGTACATGAAAAAGGGGATCACAGTCCTCATGCCATCCATAGGTGGAACGCAGTCAATGATTAAGAAGTTGTGGCCCAAGGAAAATAATAAATTTTTGCAGGCATACCCAATACAGAGTCTATTAATGAACGTTGTTAGTCATACATTGCGACCTCTTATCAGTTAAGTGTCTAACAAGGTAAGGGTTTTCATGTACACAGGGAAATTCTTTGTATCCAACTAGGAATTACACCCAGGAATAAAAGTTGGCAACACATAAGACACGATTATACCAGAAGAAAAAAAACACATAGAAAATCGCTAGGAGAAGCCAAGAACGCAGACCTAAACTGTTCCAGGATACAAATTATAAGACACAGACTTGATTTAAATAATTTACATTACCAAGATTTCAATAGAATTTTCCGACTGAAATTAGATCTGTTGAATGATCATGACACCAATAAAAATTTCAGACTGAATTCAAATCTTACATCACCGGTTACCAATCCAACACGGACTCAAGAACTCCATACATAGAGGTTGTTGTGAGATGGTGTAATCAACAAACAACCAGGGAAAAACATCAAGGGTAGCCGGCTAACAGGTTCATCCTTCGCTCATCATCCTCGCACAGAAAAGCAGGGTGTTAAGATCCATAGGTTTTTTAACTCTAAGGCGACGACTGTAGATCAGGCTCCTGGCCGACTGCTCAGGCGAGGACTGGCGAGCTAGGGATGAAGGCTAAACAACCTCAAGGTCACAATCAACACCACAGGGTGGTCACAACATCCGGTAAAATGAAGGCCATGGGTGTCAACAACCATCGAGCTAGGCTAAGGAAAGTTTTAGTCACCAATTTAAAAAAAACATCATTTTACTTTTCCATTAAATAAGCAGATCCAAGCATAAGTCCTAATACATTCTACCATACAAACATGAAGAGAGTGTACCGTTGCCTGATCGCCCGCACCGAATGACGTCCCGTGGGCTCCGTGTAGCTCCCACTCGCCGACCATCGAGACTTCACCGGTACCTCCCAACCAATTCTAGGGGTACTCTTCTTCCCCCTTAGCCCCCGGAGCTGCAAAGGGGCCACACACACTATCCAGAGATTTCGACTAGCTCCTAGCTCACCTCGCAAGGCTGAGCTACCACTCCTCTCCGAGCTGGGTATCCCCAACTCCCACAAGTGAATCAGTCAAGTAGATATTTCTGCAGCGTAACGTTACACAAACAAAAGATGATCCTTCATCCTTCTCCCTCCTTCAATACATAGAGTTTCGAACTTCCTTTCTTTCCTAAAATCTCATTTAATTAAAATTTTAAAAATAAATTCCTAAAAATTCTTCTCCGTACAAGTGTCCCCCATCCCCTACATTCCTCCATTAATTAATTTCTTTAATTAGTTAAATATCTTATTTCCCTCACCCACCTAGAGTTACTCCTAGGTGTCCCCAAATTCTCTTACTGGTTTTAAAGGCTTTCCTTATTATTAAATTGCTAATTCAGTTTAAATTAGAAAGCTCTTAAATGGTATATTCTTTACTAAGTTGACTTTCTGCTTTTTCCCTTAAGTTCCCCTTTTTCCCATTTTATGTTTACCTCTTTTCCTAGTTTCCCAATATTTTCGATTTTCCCTCTTTCCCCTTTTTACTTAGAACTCAAAAAGGCAGGTGTGGAAATTAACCCCTTTTTCCCTTTTTTGTATTTAATTAGTATATTTTAAATTATCAAGTAATAAAACAATTAATTCCCTTTTTAAATTTTAATCCAATAGATTATTTTTTGAAACAATTAATTTCTTAATTCCTTTATGTTACAATATTTAACGAAGATCATAATTATTATTCAAGTGTTTATTTTTATTTTTATTAATATTATTATTATTATATATATTTTTTTATAGAGAGACAAAATTTCACCACTAGCGTAGTTTAGACTGAAATCTTAAATTTTCGTATCGGGCGACATTTTAATTAGGGAATTTTTTTTAAAATACTTAACACGTTATTCATCCTAAGACCATCTAGGTTCATTCCTCTAACATCAACAACGCGACGTGCCCTTCAGGTCGCATTAGGTTCTCCAAGGGTGCCACTCACCTCATCTGTTCCCTTGCGTGACGTGCCCTTCAGGACGCATACGTGGTCCAAGGGTGCCACTCGCCTCTTGACTGACTTGGTAGACATCAATAACCCCTAGAGTCAACACTCCGCCAGGTGAACTTGTGGGAGACTAAGAGCTTCTAAGGAATAAGGCCCCCACCTTATTGTGCGCCCCTTAGAATCATCGTGAGCGACTATCGCAGTCTTCCCTCACGACATCGTGGGTCATCGTGGGTCCTCTCGAACTAGGTAATCGTTAACCTACAGTTTGAACCATAACGGGAGTGCTAGTAGGCTATGGCAGGGTTGCTGTCCACACCTCTCCCTCAACATCTCTGGTAATCGTGCGTGACCCCTTTACTCCATATGTGAGTATGGTCGACAAGCTATCGTCAACCTGTATCATCAACAAATCATGTCAGAATATATACATATCATATCATCTAAGCAGATGCGCTAATATCATAGTAAAAACAATCAAACCCCAATGGTATACTCCTTGACTTGATCCAGAGTCCAAGGAGTTCCATCGATGCCTCTTCATCCTTAAGGTAAAAAATCTTCCACACTCAGTAAAACCGAGTCAATAGGACCTGTCTATGTCAAAGCGGTAAAACAACATGTCATCAACCCATAACTCCTCATAATCAAAATCAAAAGTTTTAATAGCATAATAATCTAGATCACTTGCGAGCAAGTGTCCTCAAAGAATAAGTTCACATAGTAAGCTAGAGTGGTATGTTACATACACCCCCTCTTGTTCTAAACTTTGTCCCGAAGTTTCATTGTATATATGCCGAAATAAGGTGTATCACAATATCATATGTCTATCTATCAAACAAAATTGGAAACTGCTAGTGCATATCATATGCGTCCTCCCAGGTCACCGAGTGCAGACCATAATTGTCCCACTGGACCTTGACCTGATCAACCGTTCAACGTCGTAGTTGTCGAACGTGATGATCCAAGATGCAGATCGACTCAGCCGTGAGCGCACCCTCGTCCGACACCCACAAGGTGCTCAAGTCAAATCATGTGAAGGATCACTAATCATAAAGTCTCAACAGAGACGTGAAATACATCATGCATATGCTTCAAGAATTAGGCAAGTCTAGTCATCAGTCCACAGGCCTCTCTTTTCCAAAATATCGTAGGATCCCATGAACCTAGGATATAGTTTAGCCCCCTTTTTCCAACTAGATCGAACTCTTATGGGGTTTCAACCGCAAAAAGACTCGATCACCACAACGTAACTACGGTCAACATGATGCGCATCATCATAACTCTTCTGCCGATCATGCGCTTCTTTTATCCTTTGTATTAAGGTTATCATTTAAGCTTCCAATTCTTGGATCACTTCTGGTCCCACCTGGGTCCTATCCTCAAGCCGATCCCAACTCAAAGGAGTCTGACACGGTCACCCATAAAGAAACTCGAAAGGCACCATCTTAATGGTGCTCTGGTAACTATCATTGTAAGTGAACTCCACCAGTGGAAAGAATTCTTCCCAACACTTTTGTTGGTCCATCACGTACATGCACAACATGTCCTCCAAGGTATGGTTTGTTTGTTCATTCTGCTTGTCAGTCTCTGGGTGATACGCAGTACTAAAGTTAAGTTGGGTTCCCAAGGCCTCTTGGATACTCATCCAAAATCATCCAGTAAACACTGATCCTCGATCGGATATAATCCTCTTAGGTACGCCATGCAGCCTCACAATCTCACTAATGAAATATCTAGCTATGTCAGGTGCCTAATACATCGTACGCACATGAATAAAGTGAGCACTCTTCGTCAGAGTGTCTACTACTACGAAAATAGAGTCATGTCTCCTTGTCGTTAGTGGAAATCCAACAACAAAATCCATCGAAATAACCTCCCATTTTGATTCTGGAATAGCGTGTGGTTGTAGTAATCTTGCTGGGTGTCTATGCTCAGCCTTTACCTGCTGACATTCTAGACATCTGGCCACATAGTTGACTATGTCTACCTTCATTCCCTTCCAGAAGAATAAGGGTTTACGGTCTTCCTTCATCTTCATGACTCCCGGGTGAGCCATGTAAACTGCTCTATGAGCCTTGCTCAGGATCAACATCCTCAACTCGTCGTTAGGCGGTACGTAGATTCGATTTTTAAACCTCAATAAACCATCGCTATCAAGTGAAAATCCCTCAAATCGTGGTACCATCATTGTGTTTTGTCTGATAAAACCCTCGACCTCCTTGTACCAGTCATCGTCTCGCTGTAAAGTTAGAATCCTTTCACATAGATTCATCTGAAGAGGCAGCACCGGAAAGATGTGCAGTCTCCGACTCAATGCGTCTGCCATTCAGTTCACTGTTCCTTTTATGTAAGTAATCTCGAAGTCGTACTCGCTAAGCAATTCTGACCAACGCCATTGTCGCGCATTCAGGTCGCTTGTGTAAATATGTGTTGTAGTCCACAATGGTCAGTCTTTAGTTCAAATTTTCATCCAACAAGGTAGTGTCTCCAAACCTTCAAGGCATATATGATGGATAACAACTCCAAATCATGTGTCGCATAGTTCTCCTCATGCCCTCTCAATTTCCTTGAAATGTAAGCAATCACTCATCCATCTTGCATCAAGACCCTGCCTAAGCCTTCCTTGGATACATCAGTGCATACCAAGAAGTCCGCATCCATGTCAGGGACCTTTAGTATCGGTGCCATTGTCAACAATTCCTTGAGCCTACGAAATGCTTCTGCGCATTTCTTGGTCCAAACAAACTTCTTGTTTTTCTTCTACAATTTCATGATTGGATTTGATATCTTCAAAAACCCTTCTACGAACCATCGATAGTATCCTACTAAACCCATGAAGCTATGCACTTCTGAGACATTCATCGGCGCAGGCCATTCCATGATAGCCTCGACCTTTGCTGGATCCACGACAATTCCTTTGCCGGAGATGACATGCCCTAAGTAGTGGATCTGTGAAAAAAGAGCATTTGGAAAAATTCCCATACAATTTGTGCTCTCGCAGACACTATAGCACCAATCACAAGTGGTCGTCATGCTCCTCCGTCATCCGAGAGTAGATCAAAACATCGTCAATAAATACTTGGACGAACTTGTCCAAGTACTCGCGGAACACCCCGTTCATCAAACTCATAAATACCCCTGGGGCGTTTGTCAGTCCCAACGATATAACAGTAAACTCCTAATGTCCAAACCTCATCTTAAAGGCAGTCTTAGGGATGCCATATTCCTTATTCCCTAAGTGGTGGTATCCTGATCGCAAGTCGATCTTCGAGAACACCGTCGCACCCTTCATTTGATCGAACAGATCATCAATTCTCGGCAGCGGATACTGATTCGTGATCGTGGACTTGTTCAGTTGATATATTAAATGAAGAGCCTCCATCACCCATCCTTCTTTCATATGAAAATAACAGGTGCACCCCACAATGACACGCTTGGACGTATCAATCGCAGGTCCAACAACTCCTTCAGTTCCATTTTCAGCTCTTGTAACTCCGGGGTCAACATCCGATAAGGTGTTCTAGCTATCGGTTCTGTTCCCAGTTTTAGGTCTATAGTAAAATCCAATTACCTCTTCGACATAATCCCAGGTAAATCCCATGGAAATATGTCTGCAAAATCTCTTTCCACCGGAAGGTGTTCTAAACCTTCCGCTAATCCCTTCTCGTTTAACGCAAGGATCGCATAAATCTTGCACCCTTTGCACATGCTCTTCCGTAGCTGTAAGGAAGAGATGAACCTCAGTGAAACTCCCTGGTTCCATCCTATAATCACACGTCTTTTTCCCTCATCATCGACCAATCTCAACCATTTTGTCTTACAGTTGAGTATTGCCTCATGCGATTCCAACTAGTCCATACCAATTACGACATCATAAGATCCTAAGATTGTGACGTACGGGTTGGCCCTTGTGACAAACTCTCCTAGGTTAAGGATACAACCTATAACCTTTCCTCCATCCTTTTGTTTGGCTCCCGAGGCCATCTCTACGAAGCTAAACTCATCCTGTTCGACTGCCCTTACCTTAATCCTTTTTAACGCTGCACCAGAAATGAAACTCTCGGTAGCACCGGGATCTATCAAAATACTAAGGGTCTGGTCAGCGACGGTACCTTTCATCTCAAGCACATTTGCATGGTCATATTCTTGGTGTTTATTCACCACTGCAAGAATCCGATGGGCCTTGCCCATATCTCCCACGGTAGTGGGTTTGACTAATTCGGACGCTCTAGTCCTCTCCACCGGGCAGTCGCATTGGTAGTGTGGCCACCCACACATCCAACACCCCTTATTAAGTCCAGTACTCCTGGTACCTGAAGTTGAAGATGAAATCTAATAATAAGGCCAAACTCGAACTTCTTGACCTTAAGGTTCTAGGGAACTTGGTGCAGAGCATATCAAAGAAGCTCAAAAACAAGCCTCGTACTCGGGCACCAAGTGGCTTACCTCGTCACAAGGCGTCGAACTCGTTGAGCTGACGCTCAATGAATTCCTTAGAAACACACCTCTCCTGGAACCATCCCTCGAATAGTTCCCATGACATGTCGCCGATGACGAGGTTCAAAAGGGGCAGGAGCATCTTCCTCCATAAAAGAGCGCTCCCCTTCAGTTGAAAGACCACCAAGTGGACCTTCATGCTGGAGGTCGTAAAAGCGAAGTGTGAAGAACACGCCTTGCTCTACAACTATGATTCGACGACACCACCATCTGTGATACTCATGGACGCTAGAACTCATCTCTCTCGAGATCTCGGAGGATGCTAACGGTACTAGCTAAAGCATGTTGTGGACCCTCTRGGGCGCCCTCTAAATGCGATCTCCATGAGGACATGTTAAGGTTTTTACTTAACACACGAGTAAATACTCACGTGTTTACTGCAGTGGAAATCCTGGCGATCCACAGTCGTAGGTTTGAACCCGCTCTGATACCATATGTAACGACCCCATCGTTACGACAACAAGCGGAGATTTTTTTTTTATTTTTTTTTATTTTATTTTATTTCAGGAGATAAGAGGCAAGAAGGTGATGACAACAAAAATTTAACCTCACCACTGATGACGAACATGAGCACCCTGTCCATGCAGTAGGTTACAATGACACCACACTCATGCACAAAGACAACTGGCGAAACATGCGCAAAAAAGAAAGGAGGACGACTACCCGCCCGACGCAACATGACCACGCCTACCATCTAAGGAAAAAAATCCCCACCCCAACATCAAGGCCTAGATGAACAAGGACTATAACTTTAAGGCACACGGTCCTAACGCTTGAAGGCTTTCGGTCCTTGCGCCAAGAGAAACTTGCATGCTTGACAACACTCACACAAAGAACCTACTCCGGCCAAGATCTCGTTCACCACTATTCCCTAGGGCGCGCCATGATCCCTTCATCAGGAATCATGCTGTTCCCAGGTGTCATATGCATCAATAACCTTGGCACAACGCATCCATCTGGACCAACGAACTCAAGATGAATCCGACGCGCGAAGGGCCGAAATAACTGACAGGAAGACTACATCTACACTCCCAAGCAACGGGTGGGAAAGAAGCATGGAGACACCACTCAACAGATGCACAATCCAAAAAAATGACATGAAGACATCCAAGAAGTCCTAAGGTTAAATCAGAGGTCTAGGAATGAAGGGTAAACTATTGTAAGGTTACCAAGGACATAAACTTCACAAAGGGTGAACTAAAACCGAACTCAACAATCTATATGCTAGCTTGCACGGTACGTGTCTATTAAGGTAAGTGCACTACTCAACCCTTGAAGCGATCACACGCTGCTTCATTATCTAGACAATAATCTGTCCTAAATGATGAGTCCTAAATAATCAACAAGTGTGAAGATAAATTATCCCTTAAATCTAGAGTACACCTTGACTTAATCTAAGGTGATTATTCACAATACCTATTCAAGTTGATCCGTTAACTGGGTGATTATTGGAAAAAGGGTCAGCACTAAAGGGGTTGGTTCTCAACCATGTAATTATTATTTAAGTTACCCTAAACTACTTTAATAAAATATATGCCTGCCTTAGATAGAGATATCATAATATCTTATATGTTGAGTTTCCAATCTACAAAACTACACAATTGCTACTAGTAGGAATGACAAGGATATAATGAATAAAAGAATTAATCATATCTTCTAGTAGAAGTTCACATTGAGTAAGATCAAGAACAAAGGAAGTACAATATCATGCTAATTATTATGTGATTAGAAAGATATAATCCAACCATACTAAGTGTGTTAATGAATTAAATAACTAACTCCATAACCATCAAACACAAATAAAACATTAATACACAAAGAATAATTTCACATCAAAATTGGGAACCGAACACTAGATGACTTCTATGTGTGCATGTGTCACGAGAACAAGAATTAAGCGACCAGGAATGGTGGCGATTAGAAATGATGAGGGTATTTTATAAATTGGGTAAGGAGAATGATTTTAAGGAGCTCACTCTTGCAAAATATAATAATCAAACGCAGTCCACCACAACCACCAAATCTCTGCCAGTTATTAATGTGCACATGGGCAGCTATAAATTGGTGTATGCACTTACCAATTACAAGGTAACTGCCAAAATTTAAGGCCGCCAACAAATGGAAATGTAGGCGAAATCAATGACATGGAAGCACAGGTCGTAAGCAACGAATAGGAATCCCAAAAAAGAAAACAAATGCCAGTTTTATCTAAGGGCCAATCGCTAGGTATCCTGGGTAACTCACAGGCATAACCCAAGGCAAACTCACCGATGAATTAAAATGAAAATGCAGTCTTCAGAAGGGTAACCACTTGCACTGAGGGTAACCACTTGCAATTTTTAATGGGCAAACATTGTGCCACGCAACAACAAAACGAAGGTAGCCATTACTGGAAATTGTGCCCAATCCACGACAACTCAATCAATCAAACACTATGCATCTAAGGGACAATACGTGTACAAGGACACACCAGCAGAACAACATACTTTCCGTCATTAAAAAAAAAGGAGATAGTCGTTGTACCTATACTATCAATGTTCCTCAAAAACTCACTCAAGAAGTCGCTCAGACAAAAAAAAACTCTCAAAAATGAATTCACACAGGTGTACATGAAAAAGGGGATCACAGTCCTCACGCCATCTGTAGGTGGAACGCAGTCAAGGATTAAGAAGTTGCGGCCCAAGGAAAATAATAAATTTTTGTAGGCATACCCAATACAGAGTCTATTAATGAATGCTGTCAGTCATACATTGCGGACTCTTATCAATTAAGTGTCTAACAAGGTAAGGGTTTTCATGTACACAGGGAAATTCTGTGTATCCAGCCAGGAATTACACCTAGGAATAAAAGTTGGCAACACATAAGACACAGTTATATCAGAAGAAAAAAAAACAAACAACAAATCTCCAGGAGAAGCCAAGAATGCAGACCTAAACTGTTCTAGGATACAAATTATAAGACACAGACTTGATTTAAATAATTTACATTACCAGGATTTCAATAGAATTTTCCTACTGAAATTAGATCTGTTGAATGATCATGACACCAATTAAAATTTCAGACTGAATTCAAATCTTACATCACCGGTTACCAATCCAAGACGGACTCAAGAAATCCATACGCAAAGGTCGTTTCCATATGGTGGAATCAACAAACAACTAGGGACAAACATCAAGGGTAGCCGGCTAACAGGTTCATCCTTTTCTCATCATCCTCGCACAAAAAAGAAGGGCATTGAGATCTATAGGTCTTTTAATGCTAAGACGACGTTCGTAGATCAGGCTCCTGGCCGACTGCTCAGGCGAGGACTGGGGAGCTAGGGACGAAGGCTAAACAAACTCAAGGTCACAATCAACACCACAGGGCAATCACAACATCTGAGAAAATGAAGGCCATGGGTGTCAACAACCATCGAGCTAGGCTAAGGAAAGTTTCAGTCACCAATTTAAAAAAAACATCATTTTAATTTTACATTAAATAAGCAGAACCAAGCATAAGTCCTAATACATTCTACCATACAAACATGAAGAGAGTGTACCATTGCCTGATCTCCTGCTCTGAATGATGTCCCGCGTGCTCCGTGCAACTCCCACTCGTCGACCGTCGAGACTTCACCGGTACATCCCAGCCAATGCTAGGGGTACTCTTCTTCCCCCTTAGCCCCCTGAGCCGCAAAGGGGCCACACACACTATCTAGAGATTTCAACTAGCTCCCAGCTCGCCTCTCAAGGCCAAGCTACCACTCCTCTCCGATCTGGGTATCCCCAACTCCCACAAGTAAATCAATCAAGTAGATATTTCTGCAGCGTAACGTTACACAAACACAAGATGATCCTTCATCCTTCTCCCTCCTTCAATNCCGTCGAGACTTCACCGGTACATCCCAGCCAATGCTAGGGGTACTCTTCTTCCCCCTTAGCCCCCTGAGCCGCAAAGGGGCCACACACACTATCTAGAGATTTCAACTAGCTCCCAGCTCGCCTCTCAAGGCCAAGCTACCACTCCTCTCCGAGCTGGGTATCCCCAACTCCCACAAGTAAATCAATCAAGTAGATATTTCTGCAGCGTAACGTTACACAAACACAAGATGATCCTTCATCCTTCTCCCTCCTTCAATATATAGAGTTTCAAACTTCCTTTCTTTCCTAAAATCTCATTTAATTAAAATTTTAAAAATAAATTCCTAAACATTCTTCTCTGTACCAGTGTCCCCCATCCCCTACATTCCTCCATTAATTAATTTCTTTAATAAGTTAAATATCTTATTTCCCTAACCCACCTAGAGTTACTCCTAGAATCACTCCTATGTGTCCCCAAATTCCCTTACTAGTTTTAAAGGCTTTCCCTATTATTAAATTGCTAATTCAGTTTAAATTAGAAAGCTCTTAAATGGTAGATCCTTTACTACGTTGACTTTCTGCTTTTTCCCTTAAGTTCCCCTTTTATGTTTACCTCTTTTCCTAGTTTCCTAATATTTTAGATTTTCACTCTTTCCCCTTTTTACTTAGAAATCAAAAAGGCAGGTGTGGAAATTAACCCCTTTTTCACCGTTTTGTATTTAATTAGTATATTTTAGATTATCAAGTAATAAAACAATTAATTCCCTTTTTAAATTTTAATCCAATAGATTTTTTTTTGAAACAATTAATTTCTTAATTCCTTTATGTTACAAGATTTAAGGAAGATCATAATTATTATTCAAGCGTTTATTTTTATTTTTATTAATATTAATATTATTATATATTTTTTTTATAGAGAGACAAAATTTCACCACTAGCATAGTTTAGACTGAAATCTTAAATTTTCGTATCGGGTGACATTTTAATTAGGGAATTTGTTTTAAAATACTTAACACGTTATTCGTCCTAAGGCCATCTAGGTTCATTCCTCTAACATCAACAACGAGACGTTCCCTTCAGGTCACACTAGGTGCTCCAAGGGTGCCACTCACCTCATATGTTCCCTTGCGCGACGTGCCCTTCAGGATGCACTATGTGGTTCAAGGGTGCCACTCGCCTCTTGACTGAATTGGTAGACATCAATAACCCCTGGAGTCAACGCTCTGCCAGGTGAACTTGTGGGAGACTAAGGGCTTCTAAGGAATCAGGCCCCCACCTTATTGCGCGGCCTTTAGAATCATCGTGAGCGACTGTCGCAGTCTGCCCTCACGGCATCGTGGGTCCTCTCGAACTAGGTAATCGTTAACCTATAGGTCGAGCCACGGAGGTTGTGCTAGTAGGCTGTGGCAGGGCTACTGTCCACACCTCTCCCTCAACATCTCTAGTAGTCGTGCGTGACCCCTTTACTCCATATGTGAGTCTGGTCGGCAAGCTATCGTCAGCCTGCATCATCAAAAAATCATGTCAGAATATATCCATATCATATCATCTAAGTAGATGTGCTAATATCATAGTAAAACCAATCAAACCCCAATGGTACACTCCCTGACTCGATCCAGAGTCTAAGGGGTTCCATCGATGCCTCTGCATCCTTAAGGTCCAAAATCCTGCACACTCAGTAAAACCAAGTCAATAGCACCTGTCTATGTCAAAGCGGTAAAACAACATGTCATCAACCCATAACTCCTCATAATCAAAATTAAAAGTTTTAATAGCATCATAATCTGGATCACTTGCGAGCAAGTGTCCTCAAAGAATAAGTTCATTCAGTGCACTAGATCAAGATGTTACATACACCCCCTCTTGGTCTAATCTTCGTCCCGAAGTTTCACAGTATATATGCCGAAATAAAGTGTATCATATATGTCTATCTATCAAACAAAATTGGAAATTGTTGGCGCATATCATATGCGTCCTCGCAGGTCACTGAGTGTGGACTATAATTGTCCCACTGGAGCTTGAACTGATCTACCGTTCGACGTCGTATTTGTCAAACACAATGATCCAAGATGCGGATCAGCTCAGCCGTGAGAGCACCCTCGTCCGACACCCACAAGGTGCTCAAGTCAAATCATGTGAAGGATCACTAATCATAAAGTCTCAACAGAGACGTGAAATACATCATGCATATGCTTCAAGAATCAAGAAAGGCTATTCATCAGTCCACAGGCCTCTCTTTTCCAAAATATCGTAGGATCCCACGAACCTAGGATATATTTTAGCCCCCTTTTTCTAACTAGATCGAACTCTTATGCAGTTTCAACCACAAAAAGACTTGATCGCCACAACGTAACTATGGTCGACACGACGCGCATCATTGTCACTCTTCTACCGATCCTACGCTTCTTTGATCCTTTGTCTTAAGGTTCTCATTGACGCTTCCAATTCTTGGATCGCTTCTAGTCCCACCTGGGTCCTATCCTCAAGCCGATCCCAACTCAAAGGCGTCCAACATGGTCGCCCGTAAAGAAACTCGAAAGGCACCATCTTAATGGTTCTCTGCTAACTGTCGTTGTAAGCGAACTCCACCAATGGAAAGAATTCTTCCCAACGCTTTTGTTGGTCCATCACATACATGCGCAACATGTCCTCCAAAGTCTGGTTCGTTCGTTCAGTCTACCCATCAGTCTCGGGGTGATACACAGTACTAAAGTTAAGTTGGGTTCCCAAGGCCTCTTGGATACTCGTCCAAAATCGTCCAGTAAACACCGATCCTCGATTGGATATAATCCTCTTAGGTATGCCATGCAGCCTCACAATCTCACTGATGAAAACTCTAGCTATGTCAGGTGCCTGATACGTCGTACGCACAGGAATAAAGTGAACACTCTTCGTCAGAGTGTCTACTACTATGAAAATCAAGTCATGTCTCCTTGCCGTTAGTGGCAATCCAACAACAAAATCCATCGAAATCACCTCCCATTTTGATTCCAGAATAGCGTGTGGTTGTAGTAATCCTGCTGGGTGTCTATGTTCAGCCTTTCCCTGCTGACATTCTAGACATCTGGCCACATAGTTGACTATGTCTACCTTCATTCCCTTCCAGAAGAATAAGGGTTTAAGCTCTGCCCTCATCTTTGTGACTCCCAGGTGAGCCATGTAAACTGCTCTATGAGCCTCGCTCAGGATCAACATCCAAAACTCGTCGTTAGGCGGTACGTAGATCCGATTTTTAAACCTCAATAAACCATCGCTATCAAGTGAAAATCCCTCAAATTGTGGTACCATCATTGTGTTTTGTCCGATAAAACCCTCGACCTCCTTATACCAGTCATCGTCTCGTTGTAAAGTTAGAATCTTTTCATGTAGATTCGTTTGAAGAGGCAGCACCGAAAATATGTGCGGTCTCTGACTCAATGCTTCTGTCACTTGGTTCACTGTTCCTTTTATGTAAGTAATCTCGAAGTCATACTCGCTAAGAAATTTCGACCAACGCTGTTGTCGTGCATTTAGGTTGCTTGTGTAAATATGTGTTGTAGTCCACAATGTTCAGTATTTAGTTCATTTTTTTGTCCAACAAGGTAGTGTCTCCAAACCTTCAAGGCATATACGATGGCTAACAACTCCAAATCATGCGTCGTTTAGTTCTCCTCATGCCCTCTCAGTTTCCTCGAAATGTAAGAAATCACTCGTCCGTCTTGCATCAAGACCCTGCCTAAGCCTTCCTTGGATGTGTCAGTGCATACCACGAAGTTTGCATCCATATCAGGGACCTTTAGTATCGGTACCGTTGTCAACAATTCCTTGAGCCTACGAAATGCTTCCGCGCATTTCTCGGTCCAAACAAACTTCTTGTTTTTCTTCTACAATTTCGTGATCGGATTTGCTATATTTGAAAACCCTTCTACGAACCGTCGATAGTATCCTGCTAAACCCATGAAGCTACATACTTCTGGGACATTCTTCGGTGCATGCCATTCCATGATAACCTCGACCTTTGCTGAATCCACAACGATGCCTTCGCTGGAGATGACATGCCCTAAGTAGTGGATTTGCGAAAAATGAGCATTTGGACAACTTCCCATACAATTTGTGCTCTCATAGACACTATAGCACCAAGCGCAAGTGGTCACCATGCTCCTCCGTCATCCGAGAGTAGATCAAAACATCATCAATGAATACTTGGATGAACTTGTCCAAGTACTCGTGGAACACCCCGTTCATGAAACTCATAAATACCCCTGGGGTGTTTGTCAGTCCCAACGGTATAACAATAAACTCGTAATGTCCAAACCTCATCTTAAAGGTAGTCTTAGGGATGTCATCTTCCTTAATCCGTAACTAGTGGTATCCTGATCGCAAGTCGATCTTCGAGAACACCGTTGCACCCTTCATTTGATCAAACAGATCATCAATTCTCGGGAATGGATATTGATTCTTGATCGTGGCGTTGTTCAGTTGACTTAGTCAATGCAGAGCCTTCATGACCCATCCTTCTTTTGTATGAAAATAACAGGTGCACCCCACAGTGACACGCTTGGAAGTATCATTCCTAGGTCCAACAAATCCTTCAGTTGCATTTTCAGCTCTTGTAACTCTGGGGTCGCCATCCGATAAGGTGTTCTAGATATTGGTTCTGTTCCCGGTTTTAGGTCTATTGTAAACTCCAATTACCTCTCTTGCGGAATCCTAGGCAACTCCTCCCAAAATATGTCCGCAAACTCTCTCTCCACCGAAATGTGTTCTAAACCTTCTGCTAATTTCTTCTTGTTTAACGCAAGGATCACATAAAGCTTGCACCCCTTGCACATGCTCTTCCGTAGCTGTAAGGAAGAGATGGACCTCAGGGAAACTCCCTGGTTCCATCCTACAATCACATGTCTCTGTCCCTCGTCATCGACCAATCTCAACCGTTTCATCTTACAGTTGAGTATCGCCTCATGCGATTCCAACCAGTCCATACCAATTACGACATCATAAGATCCTAAGATTGTGACGTAAGGGTTGGCCCTTGTGACAAACTCTCCCAGGTTAAGGATACAACCCATAACCTTTCCTCCATCCTTTTGTTTGTCTCTCGAGGCCATCTCTATGAAGCTAAACTCATCCTGTTCGATTGCCCTTACCTTAATCCTTTTTAGCACTGCACCAGAAATGAAACTCTCGGTAGCACCAGGATCTATCAAAATACTAAGGGTCTGGTGTTATAACCCTAAAATGCACCACACAGGCTTACCTGGCATCAGGCCAACTCATGTCTCTTCCTTGCCAAAGCCATGCTGAATAAAACCTTGAAAAACCACTTAAATCAAGCAACCCGCTCCCTAACCTCTCACTGGGCGCGGTGGACCACTTGCTGGCCTTCTACTGCACGTGGTGGACCATGGGCTGGCCCACTATAGCCTGCGTTTACCTAACAAAGCAAAAAATCATGAAAGTTTCCGCCGGGATGAAGAGCTTTTTGTCAGTTAACTGGAACTCCCAGCCATGCATGGCCGAGAGTTCGCCTAAAACCCTAGCTCCTTCTAGCCTATAAAAGGAGGGGTAGGGGTACTATTCAAAGGAGGAAAAATCATAGCAAAGAAACTCTGCCAAATTGCCAAGTCCGTTTTGTCCCAACCCTTTAGCCTTGCCTCAAGATTTAGGATAAGTTCAAGCAACAACAGTTGGAGGACAAAAGAAGAGGAGGAGCTCAGGATCAGGATCGAGGAACGGTGGCCGGTCTCTATACTCATTGTAAGTTGATTCGTATTGAGATTAATGAAAAAGATACTTTTCCCGTCCCAAATACATGAGTCTCATATATTTTATTTGATTTATGTTTTATCTTTAACCCTCTAGTAGATCAGTAGCATGCATGTGTAGTTTTGTCTTGATTGCAGGATCGCTTTGTGGAAGGAGTAGCAACAGCAAGGAGATAAAAGCTCAACGGAGGATCTACTTCAACCGTCGATAAAAAGGTTAGGTGATTCTTCCCACGTTTGCCTAAGAAAAAGGGTTATAGGTTTGGGTAGGAGGTTAAAAGTTATTCTTGAAGGGTCATGATATGCATGCAAGTTTAAAGCCCTAGCTTGCTAGTCCGTAGGGTAGAAAAACCCCACAACATCTGGTCAGCGATGATACCAGTCGTCTCAAGCACAGTCGACTGGTGCTCTGCCTGGCGGTTAATCACCACTGCAAGAATTCGATGGGCCTTGCCCATATCTCCCACGGTAGTGGGTCTGGCTGATCCGGACACTCTAGTCCTCTCCACGGGGCAATCGCACTGGTAGTGTGGCTAAACAACCTCAAGGTCACAATCAACACCATAGGGCGGTCACAACATCTGGGAAAACGAAGGCCATGGGTGTCAACAACCATCGAGCTAGGCTAAGGAAAGTTTCAGTCACCAATTTAAAAAAAGCATCATTTTAGTTTTCCATTAAATAAGCAGATCCAAGCATAAGTCCTAATACATTCTACCATACAAACATGAAGAGAGCGTACCGTTGCCTGATCACCCGCTCTGAATGACGTCCCGCACGCTCCGTGCAGATCCCGCTCGCCGACCGTCGATACTTCATCGGTACCTCCCAACCAATGCTAGGGGTACTCTTCTTCCCCCTTAGCCCCCCGAGCCGCAAAGGGGCCACACACTATATCTAGAGATTTCGACTATCTCCCAGCTCGCCTCGCAAGGCCGAGCTACCACTCCTCTCCGAGCTGGGTATCCCCAACTCCCACAGGTAAATAAGTCAAGTAGATATTTCTACAGCGTAACATTACGCAAACAGAAGATGATCCTTCATCCTTCTCCCTCCTTCAATATACAAAGTTTCAAACTTCCTTTCTTTCCTAAAATCTCATTTAATTAAAATTTTAAAAATAAATTCCTAAAAATTCTTCTCCGTACAAGTGTCCACCATCCCCTACATTCCTCCATTAATTAATTTCTTTAATAAGTTAAATATCTTATTTCCCTCACCCACCTAGAGTTACTCCTAGAATCACTCCTAGGTGTCCCCAAATTCCCTTACTGGTTTTAAAGTCTTTCCCTATTATTAAATTGCTAATTCAATTTAAATTAGAAAGCTCTTAAATGGTAGATTCTTTACTAAGTTGACTTTCCGCTTTTTCCCTTAAGTTCCCCTTTTATGTTTACCTCTTTTCCTAGTTTCCTAATATTTTAGATTTTCCCTCTTTCCCCTTTTTACTTAGAACTCAAAAAGGCAGGTGTGGAAATTAACCCCTTTTTCCCTCTTTTGTATTTAATTAGTATATTTTAAATTATCAAGTAATAAAACAATTAATTCCCTTTTTAAATTTTAATCCAATAGTTTTTTTTTTGAAACAATTAATTTCTTAATTCCTTTATGTTACAAGATTTAACAAAGATCATAATTATTATTCAAGCATTTATTTTTATTTTCATTATATATTTTTTTTATAGAGACAAAATTTCACCACTAGCATAGTTTAGATTGAAATCTTAAATTTTCGTATCGGGTGACATTTTAATTAGGGAATTTGTTTTAAAATACTTAACACATTATTCGTCCTAAGGCCATCTAGGTTCATTCCTCTAACATCAACAATGTGACGTGCCCTTTAGGTCACACTAGGTGCTCCAAGGTTGCCACTCGCCTCATCTGTTCCCTTGCGTGACGTGCCCTTCAGGACGCACTACGTGGTCCAAGGGTGCCACTTGCCTCTTGATTGACTTGGTAGACATCAATAACCCATGGAGTCAACACTCTGCCAGGTGAACTTGTGGGAGACTAAGGGATTCTAAGGAATAAGGCCCCCAACTTATTGTGCACCCCTTAGAATCATCGTGAGCGACTATCGCAGTCTGCCCTCACGACATCGTGGGTCCTCTTGAACTAGGTAATCGTTAACCTACAGTTTGAGCCATGGCGGGAGTGCTAGGAGGCTGTGGCAGGGCTACTATCCACACCTCTCCCTCAGCATCTCTGGTAGTCATGTGTGACCCCTTTATTCCATATGTGAGTCTGGTCGGCAAGGTATCGTCAGCCTGCATCATCAACAAATCATGCCAGAATATATCCATATCATATCATCTAAGCAGATGCACTAATATCATAGTGAAAACAATCAAACCCCAATGGTACACTCCTTGACTCGATTCAGAGTCCAAGGGGTTCCATCGATGCCTCTGCATCCTTGAGGTCCAAAATCCTACACACTCAGTAAAACTGAGTCAATAGCACTTGTCTATGTCAAAGCAGTAAAACAACATGTCATCAACCCATAACTCCTCATAATCAAAACCAAAAGTTTTAATAGCATAATAATCCGGATCACTTGCGAGCAAGTGTCCTCAAAGAATAAGTTCACTCAGTGCGCCAGAGTGGGATGTTACATGCACCCCCTCTTGGTCTAAACTTCTTCCCGAAGTTTCATAGTATATATGACGAAATAAAGTGTATCACAGTATCATATGTCTATCTTTCAAACAAAATTGGAAACTGCTGGCGCATATCATATGCATCCTCCCAGGTCGCCGAGTGCGGACTATAATTGTCCCACTGGACCTTGACCTGATCTACCGTTCGACGTCCCAGTTGTTGAATGTGATGATCCAAGATGCGGATCGACTCAGCCTTGAGCACACCCTCCTCTGACACCCGCAAGGTGCTCAAGTCAAATCATGTGAAGGATCACTAATCATAAAGTCTCAACAGAGACGTGAAATACATCATGCATATGATTCAAGAATCAAGCAAGGCTAGTCATCAGTCCACATGCCTCTCTTTTCCAAAATATCGTAGGATCCCACGAACCTAGGATATAGTTTAGCCCCCTTTTTCCAACTAGATTGAACTCTTATGTGGTTTCAACCGCAAAAAGACTTTATTGCCACAACGTAACTATGGTCGACACGATGCGCATCATCATAACTCTTCTGTCGATCCTGCGCTTATTTGATCCTTTGTCTTAAGGTTCTCATTTAAGCTTCCAATTCTTGGATCGCTTCTGGTCCCACCCAGGTCCTATCCTCAAGCCGATCCCAACTCAAAGGCATTTGACACGGTCGCCCGTAAAGAAACTCAAAAGGCGCCATCTTAATGGTGCTCTGGTAACTGTCGTTGTAAGCGAACTCCACCAGTGGCAAGAATTCTTCCCAACACTTTTGTTGGTCCATAACGTACATGCACAACATGTCCTCCAAGGTCTGGTTCATTCGTTCGGTCTGCCTGTCAGTCTCCAGGTGATACGCAGTACTAAATTTAAGTTGGGTTCCCAAGGCCTCTTGGATACGCGTCCAAAATCATCCAGTAAACATCGATCCTTGATCGGATATAATCCTCTTAGGTACGCCATGCAGCCTCTCAATCTCACTGATGAAAACTCTAGCTATGTCAGGTGCCTGATACGTCGTACGCACATGAATAAAGTGAGAACTCTTCGTCAGAGTGTCTACTACTACGAAAATTGAGTCATGTTTCCTTGCCGTTAGTGGCATTCCAACAACAAAATCCATTGAAATAACCTCCCATTTTGATTCCGGAATAATGTGTGGTTGTAGTAATTCTGTTGGGTTTCTATGTTCAGCCTTTACCTACTAACATTCTAGACATCTGGCCACATAGTTGACTATGTCTGGCTTCATTCCCTTCCAGAAGAATAAGGGTTTAAGGTATGCCCTCATCTTCATGACTCCCAGGTGATCCATGTAAACTGCTCTATGAGCCTCGCTCAGGATCAATATCCTCAACTCGTCATTAAGCGGTACGTAGATCCAATTTTTAAACCTCAATAAACCATCGCTATCAAGTGAAAATCCCTCAAATTATGGTACCATCATTGTGTTTTGTCCGATAAGACCCTCGACTTCCTTGTACCAGTCATCGTCTTACTGTAAATTTAGAATCCTTTCGCGTAGATTCGTCTGAAGAGGCAGCACCGAAAAGATGCGCAGTCTCCGACTCAATGCATCTGCCACTTGGTTTACTGTGCCTTTTATGTAAGTAATCTTGAAGTCATACTCGCTAAGAAATTCCAACCAACGCCGTTGTTGCGCATTCAGGTTGCTTGTGTAAATATGTGTTGTAGTCCATAATGGTCAGTCTTTAGTTCAAATTTTTGTCCAACAAGGTAGTGTCTCCAAACCTTCAAGGCATATATGATGGCTAACAACTCCAAATCGTGCGTCGTGTAGTTCTCCTCATGCCCTCTCAGTTTCCTTGAAATGTAAGCAATCACTCGTCTGTCTTGCATCAAGACCCCGCCTAAGCCTTCTTTGGATGCGTCAGTGCATACCAAGAAGTCCACATCCATGTTAGGGACCTTTAGTATCAGTGCCATTGTCAACAATTCCTTGAGCCTATGAAATGATTCCACGCATTTCTTGGTCCAAACAAATTTCTTTTTTTTCTTCTACAATTTCGTGATCGGATTTGCTATCTTCGAAAACCCTTCTACGAACTGTCGATAGTATCCTGCTAAACCCATGAAGCTATGCACTTCCAGGACATTCGTCGGCGCAGGCCATTCCATGATAGCCTTGACCTTTGTTGGATCCATGGCGATACCTTCGCCGGAGATGACATGCCCTAAGTAGTGGATCTCTGAAAAATGAGCATTTGGACAACTTCCCATACAATTTGTGCTCTCGCAGACACTATAGCACCAAGCACAAGTGCTCATCATGCTCCTCCATCATCTGAGAGTATATCAAAACATCATCAATGAATACTTGGATGAACTTGTCCAAGTACTCGCGGAACACCCCATTCATGAAACTCATAAACCCCCGGGGCGTTTGTCAGTCCCAATGGTATAATAATAAACTCGTAATGGCCAAACCTCATCTTAAAGGAAATCTTAGGGATGTCATCTTCCTTAATCCATAATTGGTGGTATTCTGATCGCAAGTTGATCTTTGAGAACACCGTTGCACCCTTCATTTGATCGAATAGATCATCAATTCTTGGCAACAGATACTGATTCTTGATCGTGGCCCTTTTCAGTTGACGTAGTTAATGCAGAGCCTCCATGACCCATCCTTCTTTTGTATGAAAATAACAGGTTCACCCCACAATGACACGCTTGGATGTATCATTCCCAGGGCCAACAATTCCTTCAGTTGCATTTTCAGATCTTGTAACTCCGGGGTCGACATCCGATAAGGTGTTCTAGCTATCGGTTTTGTTCCCAGTTTTAGGTCTATAGTAAAATCCAATTACCTCTCCGGTGGCATCCTAGGTAACTCCCCTATAAATATGTCTGCAAACTCTCTCTCCATCGGAAGGTGTTCTAAACCTTCCACTAATCCCTTCTCGTTTAACGCAAGGATCACATAAAGATTGCACCCCTTGCACATGCTCTTCCGTAGCTGTAAGGAAGAGATGAACCTCAGGGAAACTCCCTGGTTCCATTCTACAATCACACATCTCTATCCCTTGTCATCGACCAAGCTCAACCATTTCATCTTACAGTTGAGTATTGCCTCATGCGATTCCAACCAGTCCATACCAATTATGACATCATAAGATCCTAAGATTGTGACGTACGGGTTGGCCCTTGTGACAAACTCTCCCAGGTTAAGGATACATCCCGTAACCTTTCCTCCATCCTTTTGTTTGGCTCCCGAGGCCATCTTTACAAAGATAAACTCATCCTGTTCGACTGCCCTTACCTTAATCCTTTTTAGCACTGCACCAGAAATGAAACTCTCGGTAGCACCGGGATCTATCAAAATACTAAGTGTCTGGTCAATGACAGTACCTGTCGTCTCAAGCACAGTTGACTAGTGCTCTGCCTGGCGGTTATTCATCGTTGCAAGAATCCAATGGGCCTTGCCCATATATCCCACGGTAGTGGGTCCGGCTGATCTGGACGCTCTAGTCCTCTCCACCGGGTAGTCGCGCTGGTAGTGTGGCCCCCGACACGTCCAACACCCCTTCTTCAGTCCAATACTCCTGGTACCTGAAGTCAAAGTTGAATTCTAATAATAAGGCCAAACTTGAACTTCTTGACCTTAAGGTTCTAGGGAACTTGCTGCGGAGCATATCAAAGCAGCTCCAAAATGGGCCTCGTACTCGGGCACCAAGTGGCTTACCTCATCAAAAGGTGTCGAACTCGTTGAGTTGACGCTCAACGTATTCCTTAGAAACATACCTCTCCTAGAACCATCCCTCGAATAGTTCCCATGACATGTCACCGACAACCAGGTTCAAAAGGGGCAGGAGCATCTTCCACCATAAAAAAGCGCTCCCCTTCAGTTGAAAGACCACCAAGTGGACCTTCATGCTAGAGGTCATAAACACAAAGTGTGAAGCACATGCCTTGCTCTACAACTATGATTCGACGACACCATCGTCTGTGATACTCGTGGACGCTAGAACTCATCTCTCTCTAGATCTCAGAGGATGATAATGGTACTAGCTAAAGCACATTGTGGACCCTCAGATGCGCCCTCTAAATGCGACCTCCACGAGGACATGTTAAGGTTTTTACTTAACAAACGGGTTAGTACTCACGAGTTTAATGCAGTGGAAATCCTGGCGATCCACAGTCCTAGAGTTGGACCCGCTCTGATACCATATGTAATGATCCCATTGTTACGCCAACAAGCAGAGAAATTTTTTTTTTTTAGTTTTTTTTTTTATTTCAGGAGATAAGAGGTAAGAAGGTGATGACAACATAAATTTAACCTCACCACTGATGACAAATGCGAGCACCCCGTCCACGCAACAGGTTACAATGACACCACACTCATGCACAAAGACAACTGGTGAAACATGCACAAAAAAGCAAGGAGGACGACTACCCGCCCGACACAACATGACCACGCCTACCAGCTAAGGGAAAACATCCCTACCCCGACATCACGGCCTAGACAAACAAGGACTAGAACTTCAAGGCACGTGGTCGTAACGCCTAAAGGCGTTCGGTCCTTGCGCCAAGTGCAACTTGCGCGCTCAACAACACTCACACAAAGCACCTACTCCGGCCAAGATCTCATTCGCCGGTATTCCCCAGGGCGCACCATGATTCCCTCATCAGAAATCATGCTGTTCCCAGGCATTAGATGCGTCAATAACCTTGGCGCAACGCATCTAGCTGGACCAACGAACTCAAGATGAATTGGACGCACGAAGGGCCGAAATAACTGACAAGAAGACTACACCTACGCTCCCAAGCAACGGGTGGGCAAGAAGCATGGAGACACCGCTCAACAGATGCACAATCCAAAAAAATGATGTGACGACATCCAAGAAGTCCTAAGGTTAAATAAGAGGTCTAGGCGTGAAGTGAAAACTATTGTAAGGTTACCAAGGACATAAACTTCACAAAGGGTGAACTAAAACAGAACTCAACAATCAACATGCTAGCCTGCACGATACGTGTGTATTAAGGTAAGTGCACTACTCAACCCTTAAAGCGATCACACGCTGCTTCATTATCTAAACAATAAGATGTCCTAAATGATGAGTCCTAAATAATCAACAAGTGTGAAGATAAATTATCCCTTAAATCTAGAGTACACCTTGACTTAATCTAAGGTGATTATTCATAATACCTATTCAAGTTGATCCGTTAATTGGGTGATTATTGGAAAAAGGGTCAGCACTAAAGGGGTTGGTTCTCAACCATGTAATTATTATTTAAGTTACCCTAAACTACTTTAATAAAATATATGCCTGCCTTAGATAGCGATATCATAATATCTTATATGTTGAGTTTCCAATCTACAAAACTACACAATTGCTACTAGTAGGAATGACAAGGATATCATGAGTAAAAGAATCAATCATATCTTCTAGTAGAAGTTCACATTGAGTAAGATCAAGAACAAAGGAAGTACAATATCATGCTAATTATTATGTGATTAGAAAGATATAATACAACCATACTAAGTGTGTTAATGAATTAAATAACTAACTCCATAACCATCAAACACAAATAAAACATTAATACACAAAGAATAATTTCACATCAAAATTGGGAACCGAACACTAGATGACTTCTATGTGTGCATGTGTCACGAGAACAAGAATTAAGCGACCAGGAATGGTGGCGATTAGAAGTGATGGGGGTATTTTATAAATTGGGTACTGAGAATGATTTTAAGGAGCTCACTCTTGCAAAATCTAACAATCAAACGCAGTCCACCACAACCACCAAATCTCTGCCAGTTATTAATGTGCGTGTGGGCAGCTATAAATTGGTGTACGCACTTACCAATTACAAGGTAATTGCTAAAATTTAACGCCGTTGGCAAATGGAAACACAGGCGAAATCAATGACAGGGAAACATAGGTAGTAAACAATGAATAGCAATCCCAAAAAAGAAAACAAATGCAAGTTTTATCTAAGGGCCAATCGCCAGGTATCTCGGGCAACTAACAGGCATAACCCAAAGCAAACTCATCGGTGAATTAAAATGAAAATGCAGTCTTCAGAAGGGGAGATAAATCACTATGCACTGAGGGTAACCACTTGTAGTTTTTAATGGGCAAACACTGTGCCACACAACAATAAAACACAGGTGGCCATTACTGGCAATTGTGCCCAATCCACGACAACTCAATCAATCAAATGCTACACATCTAAGGGACAATACGTGTACAGGGACACACCAGCAGAACAACATACTTTCTATCATTAAAAAAAAAGGAGAAAGTTGCTGTACCTATACTGTCAATGTTCCTTAAAAACTCGCTCAAACAAAAAAAAATTTGAAAAATGAATTCACGTAGGTGTACATGAAAAAGGGGATTGCAGTCCTCACACCATACGTAGGTGGAACACAGTCAAGGATTAAGAAGTTACAACCCAAGGAAAATAATAAATTTTTGCAGGCATACCCAATACAGAGTCTATTAATGAACGCTGTCAGTCATACATTGTGGCCTCTTATCAATTAAGTGTCTAACAAGGTAAGGGTTTTCATGTACATAGGGAAATTCCGTGTATCCAGCCAAGAATTACGCCCAGGAATAAAAGTTGGCAACACATAAGACACAGTTATACCAGAATAAAAAAAACACACAACAAATCACTAGGAGAAGCCAAGAACGCAGACCTAAACCGTTCCAGGATACAAATTATAAGACACAGACTTGATTTAAATAATTTACATTACCAGGATTTGAATAGAATTTGCCGACTGAAATTAGATCTGTTGAATGATCATGACAACAATAAAAATTTCAGACTGAATTCAAATCTTACATCACCGGTTACCAATCCAACACAGACTCAAGAACTCCATATGCAAAGGTTGTTGCCAGATGGCGGAATCAACAAAAAACCAGGGACAAACATCAAGGGTAGCTGGCTAATAGGTTCATCCTTCGCTCATCATCCTCGCACAAAAAAGTAGGGCATTGAGATCCATAGGTATTTTAACGCTAAGGCGACGACCGTAGATCAGACTCCTGGCCGACTACTCAGGTGAGGACTGGCGAGATAGGGACAAAGGATAAACAACCTCAAGGTCACAATAAACACAACAGGGCGGTCACAACATCCGGGAAAACGAAGGTCATGGGTGTCAACAACCATTGAGTTAGGATAAAGAAAGTTTCAGTCACCAATTTTAAAAAAACATCATTTTAGTTTTCCATTAAATAAGCAGATCCAAGCATAAGTCCTAATACATTCTACCATACAAACATGAAGAGAGTGTACTGTTGCCTGATCGCCCGCTCCGAAAGACGTCCCGCGCACTCCGTGCAGCTCCTGCTCGCAGACCGTCGATACTTCACCGATACCTCCCAGCCAATGCTAGAGGTACTCTTCTTCCCCCTTAGCCCCCCGAGCCGCAAAGGGGCCACACACACTATCCAGAGATTTCGACTAGCCCCCAGCTCGCCTCTCAAGGCCGAGCTACCACTCCTCTCTGAGTCGGGTATCCCCAACTCCCATAAGTAAATCAGTCAAGTAGATATTTCTACAACGTAACATTACGCAAACAGAAGATGATCCTTCATCCTTCTCCCTCCTTCAATATATAGAGTTTCAAACTTCCTTTCTTTCCTAAAATCTCATTTAATTAAAATTTTAAAAATAAATTCCTAAAAATTCTTCTCTGTACAAGTGTCCCCCATCCCCTACATTCCTCCATTAATTAATTTCTTTAATTAGTTAAATATCTCATTTCCTTCACCCACCTAGAGTTACTCCTAGAATCACTCCTAGGTGTCCTCAAATTCCCTTATTGGTTTTAAAGGCTTTCGCTATTATTAAATTGCTAATTCACTTTAAATTAGAAAGCTCTTAAATGGTAGATTCTTTACTAAGTTGACTTTCCGCTTTTTCCCTTAAGTTCCCCCTTTTCCCCTTTTATGTTTACCTCTTTTCCTAGTTTCCTAATATTTTAGATTTTCCTTCTTTCCCCTTTTTACTTAGAACTCTAAAAGGCAGGTGTGGAAATTAACCCATTTTTCCCTTTATGTATTTAATTAGTATATTTTAAATTATCAAGTAATAAAACAATTAATTCCCTTTTTGAATTTTAATCAAATAGATTTTTTTTTGAAACAATTAATTTCTTAATTCCTTTATGTTACAAGATTTAACGAAGATCATAATTATTATTCAAGCGTTTTTTTTATTATTATTATATTTTTTTTTTTATAGAGAGACAAAATTTCACCACTAGCATAGTTTAGATTGAAATCTTAAATTTTCGTATCGGGCGACATTTTAATTAGGGAATTTGTTTTAAAATAATTAACACATTATTCATCCTAAGGCCATCTAGGTTCATTCCTCTAACATCAACAACGCGACATGCCCTTCAGGTCGTACTAGGTGCTCCAAGGGTGCCACTCACCTCATTTGTTCCCTTGCACGACGTGCCCTTCAGGATGCACTACGTGGTCCAAGGGTGCCACTCGCCTCTTGAATGACTTGGTAGACATCAATAACCCCTAGAGTCAACACTCCGCCAGGTGAACTTGTGGGAGACTAAGGGCTTCTAAGGAATAAGGCCCCCGCCTTATTGCGCGCCCCTTAGAATCATTGTCAACGACTGTCGCAGCCTGCCCTCACAGCATCGTGGGTTCTCTTGAACTAGGTAATCGTTAACCTACAGTTCAATCCACGATGAGAGTGATAGTAGGCTGTGGAAAGGCTGCTGTCCACACCTCTCCCTCAACATCTCTGGTAGTCGTGCGTGACCCCTTTACTCCATATGTGAGTTTGGTCAACAAGCTATCATCAACCTGCATCATCAAAAAATCATGTCAGAATATATCCATATCATATCATCTAAGCAGATGCACTAATATCATAGTAAAAACAATCAAAACCCAATGGTACACTCCCTGACTCGATCCAGAGCCCAAGGGGTTCCATCGATGCCTCTACATCCTTAAGGTCCAAAATCCTACACACTCAGTAAAACCGAGTCAATAGCACCTGTCTATGTCAAAGCGGTAAAACAACATGTCATCAACCCATAACTCCTCATAATAAAAATCAAAATTTTTAATAGCATAATAATCCAGATCACTTGCGAGCAAGTGTCCTCAAAGAATAAGTTCACTCAGTGTGTCAGAGCGGGATGTAACACCAAGGCCGTAAATCCTAGACTACCATTTTTTTTTCTAGAAGGAAAAGACTCTGGTTATTTTTAATTAAGCATTTGTTTTTAAATGGATGTTAATTAATCAAAGGTTATGGAAGTGCAATTGATAATGTTTTGGAGACACAAACATAAATAACTTATAAGAACACTGGCATCCAAATTGCACTAATTCTTCAATGAAAGTAGTTATAACATGAACAATTTTGAAGAGTAAATCCAATGCAATATACAAACTCCTAATGAAAATTTTTCCTTTTCTTGCAAAAACTTGTAATGATTAGACCCTACTCAATCAAAGAAGCAATAAAAAAATGCAACTAAACAACATAGACTCAAACATGCAAACAACAACAAAGAAAAAAAACTTGGAAATGCTTATTTCTTTTTGATGATAATGAAAGATAAACGCAATCAAGTAAGAACTATTTGTTGGATATGTGTTATATTCTTTGTCGGGCACTCAGGGGGGTAAGAGGGGGGGTCAAATATGTGACAACATAGATGCATTATTTGCAGGAGGATGCTTCTAAGAAAGAAATAGATCTAAGTCCTCAAGTGGGAGATCTAAGTGTAAGGGTAGATCTAAATCTCCTGGAAAGTTTGTAAAGGTATGTTGGTGATGTGTATCTTTATTGGGTATAAATATGGTCTCAAAGGTTATAATCTTTGGAACCCAGAAACTAAGAAGGTTGTGTATAGTTGAGATGTGGTATTTAGAGAAATGAAGGATGTTGTTAAACATGAAGTCCTACCAAGTAAGGAAGAACCAGATAAAATAGATTTTGAGCCAAAGGATGATGAATCAGACTCTACTTAAGAACACTAATCAAAATAAGAAGATCCTCATGCTCCAGTATTGAGGAGATCAGTGTGAGAAAAAAGGCTACCAGAAAGGTATACTCTACTTGATTTCTGTTCAATTTTTTCTTTATCTATTACTGATGATGATCCTAGAACTATTAGGGAGGCAGTGCATTTAGAGGATGGCAAGCTCTAGAAAAAGGCCATGGTTGAAGAAATGACAACCTTGGATAAGAATGAGGCTTGGGATCTAGTGGAGTTGCCGACTGGAACAAATCCCATTGGAAATAAATGGGTATTTAAAAATAAGTTGAACGCAGAAGGAAAAGTGGAGAAATACAAAGCTCAGTTAGTAGAAAAGGGTTATTCCTAGGTTGATGGAATTGATTTGGTGAGATTTTTTCTTCTGTTTCCAAGTTAACTTCTATTAGATTTATGTTATATGTTGCTTATTCATTTGATTTTGAAGAAGAAAAGATGGATGTGAAGACAACATTCCTACATTGGGACTTGGAAGAAGAAATCTACATGAAGCAACCATAAGGCTTTGCTGTGAAGGGAAAGAATGAGCTGGTGTGCAAGCTGAAAAAGTCTGTGTATGGTTTAAAACAATCACCAAGGATGTGGTATAAAAATCTTGATACTTATGTGCTGGGTCTTGGCTTCATAAGAAGAAAAGAGGATCACTGTGTGTATTTTAAATTAATTGGTGATCATTTGATCTATTTGGTCTTATATGTGGATGACATGTTGCTGATAGGAAACAACAAAGAGATTATCCATGATGTGAAAACTCAGTTGTCCTCTAAATTTGACATGAAGGATATTGGTGCTACAAATTTCATTTTAGGAATGGAAATTAAAAGAGATTGGAAAATTAGGAAACTTTGGTTAAATCAAAGAAAATATGTTGAGACAATATTGCAGAGGTTTAATATGTAGGAATGTAAATTGATCAGGGTCCCTATTCCTATAGGTGTAAAGTTATCTGCGGATCAATGTCCCAAGACACAAGAAGAGGAGGAGGACATGTATCGTGTTCCATATACGAGTGTGGTTGGAAGTTTGATGTATACAATGGTTTGTATTAGATTGTACATTGCACATCCAATGGGATTTTTGAGCAGGTATATGCCAAATCCAGGGAAGGAGCATTGGACAACAGTAAAGAAAATTTTTAGGTGTTTGCATGGCGTTACTAGTTATGGATTATGCTACCAAGGAAGACCAGGTTCAGACAGAGTGTTGGAAATACATGGCTTTGTGGATGCATATTGGGATGGAGATATGGATTGTAGAATATCTACAAGCAAGTATGTTTTTAACCTATTTGGAGGAGAAATTAGTTGGATGAGCAAAAGACAATCTATAGTGGCACTTTCAACTACAAAATCTGAATACATGGCAGCCACTCAAGCAAGCAAGGAACTGGTATGGTTACAAAGATTGTGTTCAAGTATTGGGTTGGTACAACAAGCTACAAGGATAGAGTGTGACAGTTAGAGCGCAATTTTTCTGGCGAAGAACCTAGATTATAATTCAAAGACAAAGCATATTGATGTTCAATATCACTTTGTGAGAGACATGGTTGAAGAAAAGAAGGTGTTGCTAATGAAGTTGGATACTTTGAAGAATGTTGCAGATTCATTAACAAAATCCGTGAGCACTGAGAAGTTCTCTTGGTGTAGAGGACCTATGGGCATTGATGCGAACTTTTTTTCCTCGGTTTTTGAGTCCATTTTTGGGTGATCCTCGATTTTCGTGTCCATATTTGGGCAATTTTTTAGCACGTGGTTTTTCATTGATGGTTTTCTATTTTCAGTTAAGGAATTAGGGTTGTTGACTAGTCTAGGTCATTGGATTAGGATTTTGGATGCCGCTGGATCCTATATGTATATTATATTATAAAGAATGTATGATGTGAATGAATATAGAATATGTTGGTTTTCCCGGTTTGGGTTTATAGGGGAAAAATATTTGTTTAATGTGTGTATTTTCCATTGTAACTTTTCTGTTCTTTTATTGAAAATCTATTTGTAGTAAAATATTGTACAAGGTTAAAATATACACTATTCAACAACAAAGCTACATCACACAAGAATTGGAAGGAAAAAAAGCAAGGATGCAACAACCAAGTAGGAGGAAGAGGGTTGGAAATGGGAAAAAATCACTTCCATGAGGCACTCACGCCTTTTGTGAAGGAAGCAAACAGGTAATCAAACCTTTCCTTAAGGAAACCTACAAGTGCTCACTATGTCATTGAATCAAAAAAATGAGTGTGTCTTGTAAGAGGCTAAAATCCTCGTAAAACCCTAAAAAAATCTTGTAGACTAACCTATGAAACTAGAAGCAAGCAATAAATATTGTAAATTGATAGATAAAACTTAAACCTAAGCAATAACTAAGAAAACCCTATTAAGAATAACTCTAGGAGTTATCCCCAGTGTAGTCACCAATTATTTTTTAGAAATAAACTTTCTTATAGCTAGGGATGACTATAACATAGCAAGTTTCAAAGAACAATGATAATCTTACCCAAAAATAGCCTATGATATTCTTTCAATAACTACCAAGTAGTTACAAGAGGTCTTACCTTATTCCGTTGGTTGATTAGAGACGATCCTTGTTTGTTTTCCTTAGTCCAACTATCCTCACTCCTACTTTAGATTGCAGATTTGCACACACATAAACAAGAAACCTTCCTCAAAACTATTGAGAGAAATGAAAATGAATACAAAATAACTACTTTAACTAAATTAACCGAGAAAATTAGTTCCTCAGATAAATATCAAACAAATATTGAATTCAACATAAACAACTCAGAATTCATGGGAGTGAAAGAAGAGAGATCTTCATTTTATTATTAATAAAAACAATACAAAAGCATCTACCTGATTATGATGCCAACACCATTCATAACCTCCATCTCGATTCCTCCAATATCATGCCACTCATGACTACAACACCTCTAATGTTCTTCTTCTCGCAAATATGTGTAATATCAATGGATCTTAGGCCTCACTGATGTGAAAGGGAAATTAATTTTCCGAAACAGGGGTTTCTCAGGAAATGCATGTCATAAAATCCTTGGGAATACAATGACTTGGCTGCTTGGGGCTAGATGATTATTATGGAATAGTAATATGTTACCTTCCTCCTTCCTTTGGGTATCTTTTATACCATTTCAAGATGGTTGAGACAATTTTTCTACAGTGTTTAGGGAGTTATAGAGTTAGTTTTCTCGTAAACCCCGCTCATGAGCACATAATTTTCATGTTTTTTATATGTTTTTGGTATGTTATAATGAACTCATTCCTTTCCTGAAGGAAAAGGGGAGTAATCACACGTTTACTAAGTAGAAGTAGTGAGTGGATTTCTAGGAAGGATTTTTGGTAAAGTTCTGGGAGAGCCCATGTATCAAAAAAGGGGATATGAAGGGATGGTGGAAAATCACATGCATCTCAACTACTTAGGTGGAAAAATATTTTATAACACTTAAGGACCTCTTCATCATCATGTACCTTCGGTTAGCTGCAAGAATCTATTCAAAGTTACTTGTCTGCACTATCTAGAAACTAGGAAATGAAGTGATGTTGAAACTAAAGAATGAAAAATTCAAGTCAAAAGCAGGGGATGAGGAAAGTGATTATCACTATTCTTTGTGAGGAGAAAGACAACATGCATAATATCATCCAATCTTATAATAATGTCAACCAATGGCTATTTCAGATTCAATGAGATTAACTAAGATACCAAACACCATAAATTAAAGAGATGAAAATGTAATAAACAAAGAAATGAACTTGCTAAATTGAAATGGATTGAAATGAAATGACATGAATCAAATAAAACTGTTGAAATAAATTGCATGAACTTACTACAAGAAATTGTAAACTACTATATAATTGAGAATATAACAAAAATTAGGGTTCCTTACATTCCCTTTAGTGGGCCCTACTCAAGGTCTCTACAAGAACCCTTAGTGAAATCATTGAATGCTCAAATTTGAAAATATAATCTCTTTATTTAGAAATTTAAATTCATGATAGCAGAGCATCTTCTACTAATGCATTATCAACAGCTATGAAAGTACCATGACAAATAAAATACTTGTTCTTAATTCCATCCTATCTCTACTTATATTAAAAATCACAACTATCCCTTCAATCAATCCTTAATTGAAGGGTACTTGTCTGTAATATCCTAGTTTCAAGGGCCTATTTTTCCCTCCTTACTTTTGTTTCCCTTAATCAACAAATCCAATGAGGATCTGGTTGATTGAGTGACTTGAGTGATTTGAGTGCTTGGCTCCCTTGGAGGTTAAAGAGGGGGCATGATCCCTGTTTCTATTATGTGGAGTTTGACGAAGATCACCCTTTTGACCTACTTATATGAATCATTAGCCAAAACCTCAAGAATACATAAATTCATCAAAAATAATATTAAACTAAAGTATATCACATAAAATTATAAACTCAATCATTTATAAAAGTCAATATGTACAACTCAATATGTTTCATAGCCTTCATATTGTTTTTACAAGTAATATAAGATTTATTCCACAAAAAGGGTCATATCAATTATAAGACGGGCCTTAATATCTCATCATTTGGTGGCCCATCATCAGCCCCCAACTTGGAGGTTTTTCACATCCCTATGAACTGAAAATTCCTCCCTACATCTTTCTCTTCATCTGCCTTCTCTACTAGCTCATCCTAATGTTTCTTGCAATATTTCCTAAGATCACAAGCCAAAAAAGTGTAATGGAACCCCTACCATGTTATCTTGCATTATTCTATACTTATTTCCAATCTTTCCTTTCCTTCTCCCCATCCAATATTTTATAGGTGTGGGGTCTAATAAGATAGGAGGATTGAAAATTTCATCCCAATCCATTTGAGCTTGATCTTCCTCAAAGTTTCTTTGCACAATTGTGCCCTAAATGAGGTAGCTTGTAGATTTCGAGGAGAATTAGGATATATCCTCTACAGATAAAGAGGGAGCCCATCCCATCTACCTTGGTAGGATTGGACTGCACTTTACCTTGAAACTCTGTTTGTGGCTTCATAATGGAAATTTTTCCCTCTATTTGATGACTCCAGAAATGGCATCTTTTTATACCATATTTTCCCTACCTTTAACCCCTTTTCGCTTACCTAGACCTTGTATCATCGATCTTTTTGCAGGATTTAGACTTAATGTGTTTCCATTACATTTATTTAGTACTTTACATGAATTTATGATTACACATTAGAGAAAGATAATATTTGCATTTATCTTTGATTTAATATGCAAAGACGATGTTCCAAACAAGTTGTATTGCAGATTGTGATATCACCATAGGATTTATTTTGGTTCCCACAGTTGTAGCTCCCATGTAGTTATTTCAACTCCCATGCAGTTGATGTAACTCGTCAAGGACCATTCTACGCTGCAACTCCTTATAGTAGTTGCTGCAACTTGCTAAGGAACTATTCTGCGCTACAACTCCTTACATCAATTGCCGCAACTCACCATGGAACTATTCTGTGCTGCAACTCCTTACAACAATTGTTGTAACTTGCCAAGGAACTATTCTATGTTGCAACTCATCCAAAGAATGATACTGCAATCAAAACCTTGAGCCATCAAAACTGTGAGCCAACACTAGAACTGTGAGCCATCAGAACCATGATCCATGTTGTTACTACTCTACATGATAATTATGGATCCATGCAACATTAATCTTAACCCGAGAAAATTACATATATGGAGATAAATTTGTAATTCCAAGACAAAATATTAGTTTGAGTGGTTAACCAAGAATCTTGGAATTCTTGGGCAAAATATCTTGGAGTTATTTATTATTTTCTAATTGTTAGCAAAAGATCTTGAAAATTATCTCTTATTTGCTAATTGTTAGCAACATATATTAGAGTTATTCATTAATTGCTAACTACTGGAAATTATTCATTATTTAGGAAATTGTTGTAACCACTATGGATTTATTAAATCCACAAGTGGGTTTGTTTAGATACTCATTATTTCTAGTTTCCATTAAATTTATGTATAAAAGAGAGCACTCTCTCCATTAGTCGGGGGGGACTCTTATAGCAATGTCCAAATGACAATGGAATAATTTT
>JASDQU010100023.1:63773-101093 GCA_032191745.1 Picea mariana | reverse complement strand
TAGCCAGGGATAGGGTTAAGGGTTCTTACTCAGAAAGGAAAGAACCAAAACACCCTGTTTTCTGTAGATCTTCATTAATATTAGCCAGAAACTGGGTTAGTAATCCCTGCTCAGAAAGGAAGGGATCAGACTGCTCTGTTCTCTGTAGACCTCAACCTCACAAGTGTGCTAAACAGAAGTAAGGCTCAAAGCTCCTTCTTAGAAAGAAAGGAACTAAGTGGCTTTGTTGTTTGTCAATTAGAGTTAATTGTTTTCTGCATTGTTGTTTTCATGAAAGAGTGTTAATGCTGAAGTCTCTGTTGAGAGTAAGGGTCCTGTTCTCTGATTGCAGAATAGTTGTTCTTTCCCATTGCAAGTATTATTTTAAATGTAATCCAAGATTCTTAAATTGATCTTTAAAGGTTTGCAATAGGGAAGTTACTTTCCTGTGATTTAATAAAGAACTTCAATTTGTTTGAGCAAGTAGGATTAGTATAAGTTTCTTTACTACAACACTGAGCTGCTTTTGGAATTGAGCATATATAGTGCGTGGTTATCTTTCAAATAAAAGACTTCCCTGGGTTGATAATTTATGTTTCACTTAGTTGTTTAAAATTAATTAAGCAATTATTGTGACCAACAATGGTCAACCAGAATCCAAGAAAACTATTGAAGATACATCTTCAAGAAGACCATCCATGTTCAAGCCACAAAGAAGCTTCAATCTTGATCATGATCAGTCAAGGCATAAATTCAGAAGGAATACATCACAAAGAAGATCATTCACTCCCAGATATGCAAATTTCTTTTATGGTCATTGCTTTTATTGTACTAATTTTGGACATAAGGCTGTAGATTGCAGGGATTATAAAAGAAATGTTCAAGCAAGAAGTGCCTATGTGGCCCCACGTAACATTGAATGTTACAAATGTCATAACTATGGAAACATATCTAGTGATTGTAGAAGCATGATCGATACTTCCATGAAAGAGAACACTGATATCAGATATAAGAAAGTATGGATAAGAAAACACGAAGAACATGTGAACAATGACCATGTCCCATAGATCGTAAGATTGGCAATAAAACGAGATGAAGAAAATTCTACAGAGAAAAAGAAAAATGTTAGATACAAAGAGGTTTGGAAAGTAACTGAAAGAAAATAAGGAACATGTTCAAGAGATTGTAGTTTTAGGCATTGTAGTGAAATATGAATCCACAGACAAAAAGAAAGAAGTTAGAGCTCAGAGAGATGATGAATCTATGAATGAAGATGATGATGAATACACATCAAAGCAGGAATTGTTCTGAGCCATCCGACTTAGAGAATTTAAGGTAATATGAATATTAGACAGGGGGAGTCTATATGATAGCTATGATAGACCAAAGAACCATCCTTCGAGCAACTTGCAGAGTTTGAGAAGACAGATCCAGAGCAGTCAGTTAGCAGAAGTACAATCAATTATAGTAGTGAATACTTCATGATAGTATAGTGATAAATGGGTCAACATTATGTACAATTGTGCAGTAGAGTCTTGGACAATATGGATAGAGATGGATTCGTAAGAACACTTAGTAGGTTTGGACATATATATGACAGTGGACGAGAGCATGGATTCATAGATTGGTTCAGAAAGTGGTTTAGAGACAAAGTAACATTATCATAATGGATGATATTTACACAACAAATGGCTCAAACAATGCTATTGGATTCCAAATTGGCAGATATTATTTGGACACATGCAGTGCATATAGCAGTTCACATTCAAAACAGAGTAATGATCAGAAACAACAAAGACAAAAATCATTACGAGCTATGGAAAGGAAGACCAACAAATGTGAAGCACTTTAGAGTATTTGGAAGAAAATGCTACATCAAAAGAGAAGATGGCAGAATGGGAAAGTTTGATTCTCGTGTGGAAAAATGAGTACTTGTTGGTTACTCAAGTACAAGGAAAGCATACAAGTGTTACAATCTGAGTTTGAACAAAGTTGTGGAAAACATCAATGTAACAATTGATGAAATAGGTGGACGAGAATTAAAATAAGAAGAAAATGAATCAATGGAATGACTTTACGAAGAAGAAGCAGAAGATGAAGAAGAAGTAGAAGGGGAATATGAAGAGGATCAGACATAAGTAGAAGAGAAAGTTCAACAAGTGCCTCCAAAGACACCTAGAAAATGAATACAGAAGAATCATCCTTCAGATCAGATTATCGGAAACAAGGATGCAAGAGTTGAGACTAGAATAAGAATATGTTCACTAGATCAAATGCACCTAGCACTCTTATCTACGATTGAACCAAATAGTTTTGAAGAGGCCATCAAGGATGAATTATGGAATAAGGCCATGGATAAAGAATTAGATCAAATAGAGAAGAATGACACTTGGGAATTGGTTCCAAGACCAAAGAATAAGAATTTGATTGGCACAAAGTGGGTTTTCAGAAATAAATTGAATGAAGATGGACATGTTACAAGGAACAAAGCTAGATTGGTATGTAAAGGATACACATAGGTTGAAGGAATAGACTTTGGAGAGACATTTTCCCCAATTGTTATAAGGGAAGCAATCCGATTGCTTTTAGCTTATGCATTCTCCAAGAATATTAAAGTGTATCATATGGATGTGAAATCAGTTTTTCTGAACGGGGAACTTGAAGAAGAAGTCTAAATTGAACAACCAGAAGGATTTCAGTTGTTAGATAATGCAGATTATGTGTGTAAATTGAAGAAGGCCTTGTATGGTCTAAAACAGGCTCCTAGAGCATGGTACTCTAGACTATATAAATATCTACAACAAACAAGGTTCAAAAAGGAAGTGCAGACAACAACCTCTACATCAAGGTAACTCAAGATGATATTTTATTAATTGAAGTTTATGTTGATGATATTATTTTTGGAAATACTGATGATAGGTTAGGCCAGACATTTGAAAAGGATATGCATAATGAATTTGAAATGTCATTACTCAGAGAACTATCCTTCTTTATGGGTCTTCAAATACGTTAAAGCAACCAAGGAATTTTTATTTCTCAAACTAAGTATATCAGAGAAATGATAAAGAGGTTTGGAATGGAAGATTGCAAACCAGTTACCACTCCTATGCAAACCAGTTGCAAGTTGAGAAAATATTATGATTCAAAGTCTACATACTAGAGACAATACAGGTCAATGATTGGCAACTTACTATATGTGACAACATCTAGACCAGATGTAATGCAGGCAGTTGGACATGTGGCACAATTTCAAACAACACCAAAGGAATCACATGCATTAGCAGTGAAGTAGATTTTTAGATGTCTCAAAGGAACAAAAGAGTTTGGATTATGGTATCCAAAAGAAAATGATCTATCACTTATTTCCTACACAGATGCAAATTGGGAAGGTTGAATTGATGACTGACGAAGCACCAGTGGAGCAACGTTCTACTTGGGTGAGTGTTTAGTATCATGGATAAGAAAGAAATAATCATCAGTATTCTTATCTATAGCCGAGTCAAAGTATATTGCAACAATAGGATGTTGTACACAGGTTATATGGATGAAACAAAATCTGACAGATATACAGGTTGAGTATGATGAGCCCATTCCAATCTATTGTGATAATAGAAGCACCATCAGTATCTCAAATAACCCAGTGATGCACTTCAAGACGAAGCACATTCCAATCAAGTATCACTTTCTACGGGAACATGTTGCAGAGTAGAATATCAGAGTTGAATATGTGGGCACAAAATAACAAGTGGAAGACATATTTACAAAACCTCTTCCATAGGAAGCCTTTGATTATATTCGCAAGAGACTCAGAGTAATTTCTACTCGAAATGAATGACCATAAAGAGGACAATTCATGTCGGGAGATCCGTTTCAGGAAGAGTTCAGTTAGGGGGAGTATCCCCAAGGATAGTTCAGTTAGGGGGAGGAGCCCCAGATGGATAGATACCTTTGCCATTGATGACAAAGGGGGAGAGATTTATCATATGCAGAGCAAAAAGACATGATTCTAAGGGCAATGATGGTCACAGGGGGAGCATGAGTGATATGCCTTCAGTGTTACATGACTTTAGTATTGCATCAGAGTGTTGCCATCAATTCCAAAGGGGGACATTGTTGATTAATTGGGTTGGTTGTCATTGATGTCAACCCTTGAATAAAGTCCGGTAGAGAATTTTGGTAACACAAAGTTTTGGGTAATGGACCCAAGTTTGTTTGATGGATAATAATATGAGTTTTGATATATTTGCAGGTAGGACTATTCTATATGGATAGTACATGTCATTCAATTTCCAGTTACAAATCATGTTTGGATGATGAAATTGATGAGGGATGTTGGTTGAGGTACATGTTGGGTACATGGTTGAGACAAGTAATTGATGAGTTGGCATATACATGAGGTGTATAGTTGATGATGTTGGTACATCTTGATGAGTCATAGTTTATGTGTATTTGATGCATGATTGGTACATATTTGGTGTATGGTGTATGCACTCATTGATGGTACAGGTTGGTGCATGGTTGATGCACTTGTTTATGGTACATGTTGATTACATGTTGTTTGGTACATTTTGAATCATGGTTGATGCACTTGTTTATGGTACAGGTTGATTGCAGGTTAATTGGTACAGGTTTATAGCAGTATATCTCACAGTGATAGTGTGACAATTGTTCCATCGTTCTACTTATATTTCAGAGTGGTTGGATGAGGCAAGGATAGGTGGTTGTAGCCACCTTCCAGTCGTAGCCAAAGAACATAGGGGGTTTTAGCCTCCTTCTGGTTGTAGCCAGAGAATTGGGGAGTTGGAGCTTCCTTCAGGTTGTACCCTGAGAAACTAGGGGGTTGGAGCCTCCTTTCAGTTGCAGCTGGAAAACAAAGGAAGTTGGTGCTTCTAATGAATGTAATTCTTAAAGACATAAGAAAAAACATTCTGTGGTTTTCTCTCGCTTTGGGTTTCCACGTAAAAACACTGGTGTACTGTGTATGTGTATGATTGCTCATTTGTTAATTGTTTATTTACTCTACAACTATTAGATGATAATGCTACATTGATATAACACTTGCATTTTATGGTTAAAAAGGATTAAATTGCTTTATTACTGATTGACCCCCCCTTTCAGTAATCCAAAAGATTGTACAGATGTCACGTGACATCATTGAAAGGATGACATGTGGTAGTATGACATGTGACATGGTAGGCATGATGTTGATGTGGCATCACTGCAAGGATTACATGTGGAAGTACATATGGACACATGGCAGTATGACACTGACGTGGTAGGTGAATGTGGAAGTATGATAGTGATGTGGCACTGAAAAGTGGTAGTGACGTGACATTGGTGCAAACAGGTTACGTGGTGATGATTTGGGCCAATCAATGGATGACATGTGGCAACATATGAAAAGGCCAATATGGTTTGGGCATCAAAATTGGTTGGGCCGAAGAAGGGAATCAAACCTCTGACCTATCTTCATTATACCAATGACTTAAACCACATGCCCACGCCAACTGGGCTACGTGTCACTTGTGAAACATATTGGGAATTAATTGTATTTATGTTTTGGATATAACAAGTTTCCAAAAGGAGAGGTCCATGGGGCTTGAACCCGTGACCTCCACCTAACCATCCTCCGTTATAACCAATGCCTCGACTATTGCACCAACGACATACATTGGTTAACCAAATGACGGAATAATATTAAATGTGTTAATAGCGCATCAATCTGAGAATATAGTGGGTCGGGTGTGGTTCAACACCTTACCTCCACTATATAACCAAGCGCCTGTCCATTGTACATAAAAAATATTTGTGTGTCAAAGAGGAGAGTGGGATTGCATTGGAATACATGCAAGAAGATGTTGTATATTTTGGTTTTGCATCACTTTTTTTGCCATAGATCTCTTTGAGAGAAGTATAGAGTGTTTATAGTCAAAATTTTTGTTTCTCTGAGACAAAGCTAATTTTTACACTCTTATTTGTGTTTGAGTAGTAGATAAAAAGGTCATTGTAAAACATAATTTGGAGCCATTATTTTATCAAGCATTTGAGTATTAATAGAGCGATGTCTCATTTGGAAGTGGACCCAAAGACGTGGACCAAGATGGGTGAACTCCGTTATAAACTTGTGCAATGTGCTTTGTTCTTGTTGTTTCTATTTCACTCAGCTTCTCGCAAGTTATTCATCATTAATGAGGTTTTGGATAAGTGAGTGAATTCATATGTTATTTTGCAAATAGTCAAGACGATCTTAATTTTTTGAATCAAGTTTGATGTTAATGTATACTTAAGAAATAATTTAGTAGATAAGGATTTTTGAATCAAGTTGGTATCAAAGAAGGTTTGACAAGTATTTGCAAGTGAATGCTTACGAATTCCAAATCCAAGCTAGGTGAAGGTATGCTTGAAGAATTAATCAACCCAAAAATTCAAAGGGAATTTCGAAGACGAGGAATGACATCCAAAGAAGGAGAAGATCCTATGATGAGCTTAGAGGCCATGATGGAGGAATTAATCAAGATTAAGAGAATGGTGGAAGAACTGTACCGTAATTCTAGAGGAGTCGATACATCGGTAAAATCCGACGGAGAAGGAGGAGGTGAAAAAACTCCAGATCCCCCTTTGTCCCCATCATCATCATCATATTCTAATGATAGAAAAAAATATTCTCATAAGAAGAAGTCTTCTAAGAAGCCCTCTCATTCTCATGATTTACTTTTATTAAAGTTAGATGTAAAATTTTATTTCCTGATTTATGATGAAGAATTGAATGCAGAGAAGTTGGAAAATTGGATCAAACAAATTGAGGTATATTGAAGGATACATAAAATCATGGATGACATTGCAAATATACAGTTGGATACTCTTCGTCTGGGCGGCATAGCCTTGATATGGTGGGAGAGTAAGACACAAAATGATCTCATCCAATAGGGTAAAGTAATTTCTTGGGATGAATTTACTACTGCATTAAGAAAACAATTTTATCCATTATCTTATGTACAAACAACAATAGATTGACAACATCTAAGATAGGGGAAAGGGCAAAATGTTCAAGTATATACACAAGAATTTAAGAAGAAAACATTGTCTTTGGGAATTCCATTATATACTTGTGTAACTCTTTTTAAATATATTGGTGGTATGCATTCATATCTTCAACATACTCTATTTATGTTTAATCGTACTAATATTGATGAAGTGTTAGTACAAGCTACTCATCTTGAAGCTAGCAAGGGAAAACATGTGTTTGAGGATAAGAAGCCACAGAAGTTCGAGAAGTAGTCAAAGGGAAAAAGGAAGAGTAAGAAGTCAGATACAATGAGGAAAGTTGAAGAGAAGATTACATGTTCTCACTACAAGAGGAAAGGACACGAGGAGGAAAAGTGTTGGAAGATGCATCCAGAGTTGCGGCCAAAGAAGATCCAGAATAAGGGAAAACAAAAGACTGATGCAACAACTCAACAAGATTTGGGATCAAATTCGAGAGATGAAACTAAAATCATATCAATGGGAAGTAAAGGTATATCTACTGCTAGTTCTAGTTTCAGTTCAATCTGCTAAATTGGAAAGTGTTCTTAATCAAAAGAAATAAAGTGAGATTTTCCATGTAAGGGTCATAGTGAATCATAAAAAGATAGATACTTTGTTTGACAGCAGATCTCAAGTGAATTTGATATCTGAATAAATTGTTAAGAAGCTGGGTTTAAAGACCACACCTCATGTGAAACCATATCCATTGGGTTGGGTGTGTGAGGATGCCAAGTTGCAAGTAACTAAAAAATGTAAAATCAAATTTACAATTACTTCCAAGTTCATTGCGAAGGTTGAGTCGAATGTAGTTCCACTTGACATTTGCAATATTGTCTTGGGTAGTCCATACTTATATGACATGAAATTTGTATTCTATTGTGAAGAGAAAAAAAGCCACCTTTTCAAAGACGATATTGAATATATTGTTAGAGCTCACTGTATTAAAACTAATGTTTCGTTAGTGAGCACATGCCAAATGAACAGACTTGTAAGTTATAGTAAATATTTTGTTCTCATGAGGGTGAAGAAAAAAGGGGAAGATGTATCAAATGATTTTTCAGGTTGTGATTCGGGTCATAAGCAAGAATTGGTAAAGATCATTTCTAACTATGATGAGATATTTCAAGAACCTACAGCGTTGCCTCCTAAGAGGGAGGTTGAAAATGAAATTTATTTGCAACATGATACTCCTCTTCCTAATATTGGTGTGAAACAACTCCTCCAGTGGGGAGGTAAGAAGCAAAAATCCTTTGAGACATTGAAAGATAAAATAAGTACCACACCCATTTTCTCTCTGCTGAATCTGCAACAACAATTTGAAATACAAACCGATGCAAGTGGATATTCCATGGGAGAAGTCTTGATGCAACGAGGTAAACATATTTGTTACCATTATAAAAAAATTTCTCACGCAGTAATTAAATATCCAATGTATGATAAGGAATTGTATGCTTGATCCGGATTATTTTCAGCACGAAATGAGAGCGGAGATATAATAAAGAAATGTACAGAGATATTGCAGATATTCAATAATATAACATAAATGTATCAGAGATGCAACCATAAACAAAGATATACAGTAATACATGATTTCTATTAATCAGAGAAATGTACAGAGACTGTAAAAATACAGAGTGAAAGACTCGCTAGAATGGTGGCAGCTTATCTCTGAGAAGAGATGTGATGGCTACTCGCATTCGCAAGAAGATGATTACAATGAGGATTTGAAGGCCCTTTTACAATAAACGGGAATGCCAAAATTCCTAGACATCCAAAAACCTAACCCTGGGAGATGAAGCGACAAAAGTCATGTGGGCCCCATTTGGGTAAGTTGGTGCATCAACTTCCCGGGGTCGTAACTTTTGCATACGATCTCCGTTTTAGGCATATGATAGCTCGTTGGAAAGATCTATCCGAGGCCTACAACGCTCGAGAAAAAATAGCATCGTTTAGGGCCTCAAAATGGCCCCGGAAGTTTAGGACCCGAAAAAACTGCTAAAAATAATAAATTACCAAAATTGCCAGAAACATGTTTTGGGCCAGTTGGAGAAGGTGGGTGGCCACCGATATCCACCTGGATCAATGCTTTGGTACAAAGTGTGAAAAATTGGAAGCATTACTTAATGGGGAAGGAAACAATTTTTCACACAGATCATTAACCATTACAGTATTTGCAATCAAAAACCAAGTTGCAAAAATCACGACACTTTAGGTGGATGGGTTTCTTACAACAATTTCATTTGGTAATTAAGAATAAGAAGGGAATTCTTAACAAGGTTGAAGACATTTTATCAATACCAGTAGCCAATGCATCTACAATACTAAAGCATAATTATTTAGCCCATGAAAGTTTTGTTGAACAATATGATAAAGATGATGACTTTAAATATGTGTATGAAGCTCTAACTCATGGAAATCAAAATGAATAATTGGATTATCATGTGTGTTAGGGTCCTATGATATAGTCATCTGTTCTCCAGTTACCTATTTGGAAATTTTCTCTGATCATTTTGAGAATGTCTGGATGATAAGAATCTCAGGAGTAATGGTCTAATGGTGTATCTTGTGTTTCAAAGAGGTGTCCAGGTATATCCAAAGTTGGCAAGTGATGGTTTAAAACTCTTGAATGTAATAGGTCAAAGAAATAGCTTTCGGAAGTTAAGGGTCAAATTTTTATGTGTTGTTAGCTGTCGAAAGTTCCCAGTTTCGGCAGCTAAAAAGGCAGGCACAACTCTCAATTAGTTGTCGAAAGTTTTGTTATGAACATAAATCTCAAAGATCTCTTCAGATCAAGGAAAATGGATTCTTCAATGATGTCAAAGGAATCCAAAATGATTTTATGGTTATGACTTGTCCTCAATATGCTACTGTCAAGTTCAAATCGAATTATATTTAGTTTTTATAAGACAAAGCATAACCTATTTCTTGGGATTTTGTTGTATTTTCCCTAGTTTTAGAATAGAAGACAACAGGAAAAAGGGAGTGGATTTTGAAAATCCGAGAGATTTTTTTGTTCAGAATGAGCTTAAGAACAATAAACTCTACTAGAATTTACACAGGTGTCAGAAATTGGGAGATTCGAAGGGATCTTTGAGCCCCGTTTTTCAGTTTTTCGGATGTTTTGATTAAGACTTATTTTTTCGAGAAGGATTCCAGTGAGTTGGAGATGAATTTAAAAAAAACAAAAATAGGGTTTTGTTCAATACATACTCTTATACAAAAAAATCCTCCAGTTTTGTAACATATATTAATATTTGAGATATATGATCTCATCTTTGACCCCCATTTTTCAGAAAATTTGATCCACTTTTTATGGCAGACAGATCTAAAATTCAGTGTAACTGTTGCTATCTTGGGAAAATTGGTTGGACTCGACCTCCTAAGCTTGAGGGGTGATATTTCCTATATATTAATGTAATTTTAATGAAAAAAGGGTTGTTGTTCAGTTAGACGGGCATGGAAGGATGGTATGGAAATGTCCCCATCGATTATAGAAATGTTTCAAAAACTGTAAGTGACTATTATGAATGAATATAAAGGCATTATATTTCCAGATTCTTGTGTTGTGTTTAAGTGGTGAAGTTTTTCCCCTGATGTAACTTGTTATTGTCATGTTTCACATACTGTTTCTTTCTGTATTTTTTATGAGAAGATGATGTGCAGGATTTGTTCTTAACACCCTATGTTGGCTCGAAACAATATTTATGTTTTCTTCCAAGTTTGATATGTAGAATTCGGATAAGTTCTGCTCTACATTTGAAATGAACTTCAATCTATTCTTCTTTTCAAATTTTATAATCTCAAAGGATCCACTGGCATGATTACCCTTCCTGGTCACATGTTGTCTTAGTTATTCATTCATCTATCATTTTAACCTCTTGACTCCATTTTGCCCAATGGCCCTCTTTTGTTGTCTCAACTAGATACTCTAAAAAAACCAAATATCAAACTATCATAGCTAGCCTAAGATCCATACTCAAACAAAGTTATATCTGATAGAGAGATCCCTCTCTGAGTCTTGGAGGGCTAGATCCTTGACTCAAAGTGGTTTTGTGGTTACCCCTGCTGATTTCCTCCTCAGCCTGGGAAATTACAGGGTGATAACATAATGGCGACCATAGCGGGGAACAAACTTTCAAGGTTCTCCATAAAAGTATATCAGGTTCAAATTTGACTTTTGATGGTGAACAGAAGCCAAACACAGGAAGGATGTACCATTCACCCAACAACTCCATTGTTCAAGATCCTGAGCTTCAAAGTTCAGAGCGACTTCACTGGTAAAAGAACCCATAGTTGTAGAGAACTTATGGTGACTCCATTTCATTATTGATTGTTTTCAAAATGAATTCAAGAATACAACGAAGATATGCTCCTATGGACAAGTCAAAGATTCCAGGTTTTCCAAATCCCATGCCCAACTTCGATTGGTTAAAATATCTTCCAGTGTTTAAAGATAAAAAAGGAGATGATGCTGTTATACATTTATTCAGGTTTCATATGCACAACTGTAAGCTTAAAATCAAATTTCCTGAAGATTTTCTTATGAAAATGTTTGTGACAAGTTTGGAGGAAAAGGCTATGTCTTGGTATGAAAATTTACCAGCTGCTAGTATATGTTCTTTAAAGCATTTGCATACTGTATTTTATGACAAATACAAAGAAGATTATCCATCTTTGTTGCTGGTTCAAGACTACTGTTATAATTTTGAAAGTTTTATTCGATATATGGAAGATTACTATGATGATGATCAGTTCATGGATGATGAAATACTAGAGGCTTTATAAGAAAGGCCTTTTCAAAAAGTAGAAGCCTTGCTTGAATTTTATCCCCCTCATGAAGAAACAAATGATGTATGTTGTCCAGATGTTCATGAAGTTTCTCCACATGAAACAATTCTTGCAGTAGTACAACAAACTGATCAGCCAAAGGTTAAGGAAGAAATTCATCTTCCTGAACCTAATCAAGTAGAGGATAGCAGTGAAAATCAACAGCAGTCCGGTGATCCGGAAAAAGAGGCAGAAATGCTTAATTGTCTTGATCCCCAAGAACATCTTCAACAAGCAGTATTTCCTTCAGAGATTAAAGACCAATCAGATTTGCATGATGAAGACCATCTCTCAAATTGTCTTTCATGTTGTATCTTACCTCAATTTATAACCCTTGATGAAAATCATAAAAGTTCTCAATCATTAATTTCTTCCTTGGATGTTAATGAAGTAGCACAACATATTGTTATAAGTCATGTTCCTTCACCCGAAATTAATGAGATTTCACAGCTCCCTTGCAAGTTTATATGTAACAAAGAGAATGATAAGGAGCACTCAAAGAACTTGACTATAGTGGATAATGAAGAAAAACAATTTTATCCCTTTCTATTTGAAGAGAATCAGTTTCAACACATAAGCAAGGCAACAATTTGGGATGAGGTTTGTTTTCCTGTTACAAATAATCCATAAGAGCTTATGTTGCATGTTTACCATGATCCTTTGGTTAATATATGGTAGTCATCAGTGAAGGAAGAATTTACCAGGTTCATCAATAGATCTATTGAATCCAGTGGAAAAGTTAAGTTGCCATGTTTTAAATTTATTTTTCTACCTAGAGAGGTGGAATGCAAACTTCAGTTAAGTATCCATTTGCTTGATTGGTTGCACTAGAAGTTTGTTATTACTTGATATGGTAGTCATTTTATCAGATTATATAGGTATATGAGTGCAAATAAGCTCCGTACTCTGAGCATTTTTCTGTTTCAGCTTCAGATTTTAGTTTCAAGATTTTCAGTCACAGAGGTTTCAGGATTGAGCAAGATGTAGGTTTTGGGATTAGCCCAATAAATAAAGCATTGGTCTTCATGTTCAGAGATCTAAGATTCTTGACACTTCCTGAGGAGCTTCCATCCCCAATTGGAGCCTATGTTAGGGTCCTATGATATAGTCATCTGTTCTCCAGTTGCCTATTTGGAAATTTTCTCTGATCATTTTGAGAATGTCTGCATGATAAGAATCTCAGGAGTAATGGTCTAGTGGTGTATCTTGTGTTTCAAAGAGGTGTCCAGGCATATACAAAGTTGGAAAGTGATGGTTTAAAACTCTTGAATGTAAAAGTTCAAAGAAATAACTTTCGATAGTTAAGGGTCAAATTTTTATGTGTTGTTAGCTGTCGAAAGTTCCAAGTTTCGGCAGCTAAAAAGGCAGGCACAACTCTCAATTAGCTGTCGAAAATTCTGTTATGAACAGAAAGCTCAAAGATCTCCTTAGATCAAGGAAAATGGATTCTTCAATGATCTCAAAGGAATCCAGAATGATTTTATGGTTATGAATCGTCCTCAATATGCTGTTGTCAAGTTCAAATTGAATTATATTTGGTTTTTATAAGTCAAAGCATAACCTATTTCTTGGGATTTTGTTGTATTTTCCCTAATTTTAGAATAGAAGACAACAGGAAAAAGGGAGTGGATTTTGAAAATCCAAGAGAGGTTTTTGTTCAAAACGAGCTTAAGAACAATAACCTCTCCCATAATTTACACATATGTCAGAAATTTGGATATTCAAAGGGATCTTTGAGCCTTATTTTTCAGTTTTCCGGATGTTTTGATTGAGACATATTTTTTCGAGAAGGATTACAGCAAGTTGGAGATGAATTTAAAAAAACTAAAAGAGGTTTTTGTTCAAGACATAATCTTCTACAAAAACCTCCTCCATTTTTATAACAACTATTAATATTTGAGTGATATGATCTCATCTTTAACCCCCATTTTTCAGAAAATTTGATCCACTTTTTATGGCAGACAATTCTAAAATTCAGTGTAATTGTTTCTATCTTGAAGAAATTGGTTGGATTCGACCTCCTAAGCTTGAGGGGTGATATTTCCTATATATTAATGTAATTTTAATGCAAAAATGGTTGTTGTTCAGTTAGACGGGCAGGGAAGGATGGCATGGAAATGTCCCCATCCACTATAGAAATCTTTCAAAAACTGTAAGTGACTGTTATGAATGAATATAAAGGCATTATATTTCCAGATTCTTGTGTCGTGTTTAAGTGGTGAATTTTTTCCCCTGATGTAACTTGTTATTGTCTTGTTTCACATAATGTGTCTTTCTGTATTGTTTATGAGAAGATGATGTGCAGGATTTGTTCTTAACACCCTGTGTTGGCTCGAAACAATATTTATGTTTTATTCCAAGTTTGATATGTAGAATTCAAATAATTTCTGATCTACATTTGAAATGAACTTCGATCTATTCTTCTTTTCCCATTTTATAAGCTCAAAGGATCCACTGACATGATTACCCTGCCTGGTCACATTTTGCCTTAGTTGTTCATTCATCTATCATTTTAACCTCTTGACCCCATTTTTCCCAATGGCCCTCTTTTGCTGTCTCAACTAGATACTCTAAAAAAAACCAAATATCAATATATCATAGATAGCCTAAGATCCATACTCAAACAAAGTTATATCTGACAGAGAGATCCTTCTCTGAGTCTTGGAGGGCTAGATCCTTGACTCGAAGTGGTTTTGTGGTTACCCCTGCTGATTTCCTCCTCAGCCTGGGAAATTACAGGGTGATAACAATGTGCATGATAATTTGTTGTATCATCTTGGAAAACTTTGTATACCCAGGGATGAAAGAGAAAATGTAATCAAGGAAGCCCATACATCGCTCATTTTTGGTCACTTTAGGGTAGGAAAGATAGTAGCATAGTTGCAAAGATATTATTATTGGCCTCAAATTAATGAAACAATTTCCAAGTATGTAAAAGGGTGTGTTTTGTGTGCCCCAAATAAGCCTAGCAACAGAAAGTTGGGGTTATATACACCACTTCCAATACCTTCTAAACCATGGGAAAGTGTGTCCATGTATTTTGTAGGGGGTTTTCCGATGTCCAAAAAAGGTCATGATTACTTATATGTTGTAGTGGATAGGTTTAGTAAGATGTGTATCTTAATGCCTTGTAAGAAGCATGTCACAACTGAACAAAAAACACATTTGTTCTTTGCTAATGTTTGAGTTCATTTTGGGCTACCTACATCTATTGTATCTGATCGAGACTCTCAATTCTTGGGGAAGTTTTGGTCTAGTTTGTGTGAGTTAATGGACACTAAGTTAAATAAGAGCACGAGTTTTCATTTGTAGAAAGATGGAAAAACATATGTGGTGAACAAGACAATGGTACATTTGCTACGATTGTACTGCAGTAAACATCCTAGTGGGATGAACAGTTGCACTATGTACAACATGCCTATAATCATGCCATGCATTCTTCTACTCAAAGATATCGGTTTGAGGTTTGTTTGGGATACTTTCCTAAATCACCCATGGATTTTTCTTTCAAAGAAGCGAGCAAAAAGGATGAACATGATGATGCCGAAAAATCTAAGAGGTTCATTCAAAGGATTCATCATGTACATCAGGTAGTACAGGAAAAATTGGAGAAAATACAAGCCAAGTACAAGGCGAGGCATGACAAGCATCAAGTTGATCATCAGTTCCAAGTTGGTAATCAAGTATGATTACATATAAACAAGGATAGAGTGGAGGGTGAAGGTCAAAATATCAAACCAATAAGATATGGTCCATTTGAGTTTTGGATAATATTGGTACTAACGCCTTTCATTTAGATCTGACATCTTATATAAAAATGTAGTCAGTGGTGAATGTTGATAATTTGAATCTTTATGAACCTTCTATGATTATGGATAAATATGAAGATGTTCATATTCCGACACTTGATGATTTTTCTCTTGAGTACTTAGATAAGATGTAGGAAGATGGTATCCTTAATATATGAATTAGGACTCCACAACAGGGTGACGTGGAGTATCTTCGATTTGGTATTAAAGGGTTAAAACCAAGCAAAGAAATATGGATTAAGATTGGGAAAGTGAGGGAGATTTATTCTCACTTATTTTCTAAGTGATACAGACTTTTGGTGGTCCAAAAGGCTTCAAGTGGGGAGGAATGATCTAGGTGGATCTAGGAATGCTAAAATATTGATGGTATCAAATGAAAATTAAATTGACTTCATTGTGTATATCTTGAAGAGATATTTCTAACACAATTTGAATGACCTCAAATGGATGTCATATGAAGAAGTTATGATGTTATGAAGATTTTCACCAATAGGAAAAAAGTCAAACATGGCAGGACATGTGACACCACTAGGAGGTGACACGCGGTAATGTACGTAGGATGACATGTGGATTGTACATACACTGTATGGATGCAACACGTGGATGGTATAGATGCCATGTGGCATCATTGCAAGGATGACATGTGGCAATACAAAAAATGATGTGGTAGGTATGGTGTTGACGTCGCATCACTGCAAGGATGACACGTGAAAGTACAAACAAACACATGGAAAGTGACAGGTGGAAGTACAGTGTTGACGTGGTAGGTGAAAGTGGCAGTATGGCAATGACATGGCACTGATGAAAAAAGGTTACATGGTGATGATGTGGGCCAATCAATGGATGACACGTGGCATCATCCGAAAAGGCTAATATGTCTTGGGCATAAAAATTGGTTGGGTCTAAGGGAATTGAACCTCCAACCTATCCGCATTAGACCAACAACTTAAACCACATGCCCAAACCAATGGAGCTAGGTGTCACTTGTGAAACATATTGGGAATTAATGTATTTAAGTTTTGGATATAACGAGTTTCCAAAAGGAGAGGTCCATGGGGCTGGAACTTGTGACCTCTGCCTAACCATCCGTTGTTATAACCAACACCCTGATCATTGTGCCAATGACCTTCATTGGTTAACCAAACAAAGAAATAATATTAAATGTGTTAATAGCACACCAATCTGAGAATATAGTGGGTCAGGTGGGGTTCGACCCCCGACCTCTACTATATAACCAAGCACCTAGAAATTGTACATAACAAAGATTTGCGTGTCAAAGAGGAGAGTGGGATTGCATTGGAATGCATGCAAGGAGATGTTGTATATTTTGGTTTTCAATCATTTTCCGTGCCATAGAGCTCTTTGAGAGAAGTATAGGGTGTTTACTGTCAAAAGTTTCATTTTTATGAGACAACATTGATTTTGATACTCATATTTGAGTTTGAGTAGTAGATAAGAAGGTCATTGTAAAACATAAGTTGGAGCCATTATTGTATCAAGCATTTGTGCATTAATAGAGCGATCTCTCATTTATAAGCGGACCTAGAGACATAGCCCAAGATGGGTGAACTCCGTTATCAACTTATGTAATTTGCTTTGTTCTTGTTGTTTCTATTCCACTCATTTTCTCACAAGTTATTCATCATTAATGAGGTTTTAGATAAGTAAGTGAATTCATATGTTATTTTGCAAATAGTCAAGACGATCTTAATTTTTCAATTATGTTGGATGCTAATGTATACTTAAGAAATAATTTAACATCTAAGGATTTTCAGATCAAGGAGCCTCATCATGTAATAGATTTAAACCAAGTTTTCTCCATAGACTTACATGTTTCATCTTCTCTAATTGTTTCTTGGTCAATGATTTTCATACTATAAAATAATGTAGGATTGACATTGGTACATCCCATATCCAGAATATTCTCCTAGAAAACTGGCAAGCACTGTGGTTGGGTACCTAGGTGTCTCGATAGATGAGAATATGTCCATAGGATAACAAATGGTTCAATATATATAGTCAGGTTGATTTTAGGCCCTAGAGTACAACATGTTCCCAGATAATTTTATATCAGTGTTTGGCCTAAAGGTACATTGTTTGGTTCCCAACTTATATGTTTCTCTGAATCATAATATTACTGGGAGAATCATCATTTGATTAAGCCAACTTCTAATTTTATGCAACATTTTTTTACAAATTTCCTAAAAACATAGTTGGATTCAGCATTATACCTACTCAAAATCATGTTTGGCACCTCAAATCATTTCATATTTTAAGTAATGGGGCACTTCGTGGACTCCCATGATGGTTATGTCAGGATCCCATTGCTATCATATTCTTGATTTAGGTATTGTCTTTGCATTTTTCTCCATGGATTATCAAGGTCATCACGCTCAATATAGGCACTGGATGCTTGAAATTTTTGGTATTTGGATAACCTATTTGAAAATCATATGCCCAAAAAAATTCATGCATATATAAAATCCTAATATGACAGATATATCTTGTTGACCAAATTCTTGTAGCACATGGGCTTGTTAAAATTACTGAAAACATAGTTGGGACAACTCTCTTTTGAGAGACCATATCGACATTATTTTAAAACTTATTTCTATCTAAATCCTTTGCAATCTAGTTTCTAACCCAACTTGAATTTATCAATTTGGATATCAAAAGACAAAGATATGGTTAAAATACTTGCTAGTTGTCAAGCATGAAAATCAAGAACAAAGTTGGGACAATCAGTTTTTGGGAGACCTAATGGATGAATTTTGCAAATATGTTTCTATGGTGTTTTATCCTATGAATATAGTTTACAATTCAAGTGGAATCACTCAATTTCAATATCATACAATAAATTTATCTATGAAATACTAACTGTATAAATTTGCACTGCTCAAACTTTGTTTCCTAGTCTATTCATTGGAATATTTGAACCATCAATTATTCTTGTTTTCAAAACCTATTTCTAATGGAGGTACCTACATGAATATAATTTTATCTCTAATTTTAATCAAACAAAAAATTTACACCCAAAACCGTGACTATTGGTCCAAGATTCAAATTAAAAACAACTTTGACATGCAAGACGTTCCTCAACTTGTTTGACATATAATTTTAAGGAATTTTTAAAATATGTTTCTACAGAGGATATCCATATGAATCTAATTTATTTTGAATTTGGAATCACTTCAATCGGACATCAGGAAAATAAGTTATCAACAAAACACTATTGGGTAGTTTAAGATGTCCACCACTCGTCAACAGGTAAAAAATGAATTTTTATTTTATTTTATCATTCTTTGATATGATTTATATGCACTATTTGTGATTTTTTAAAACATTTCTTGGATGAATAAATATCAAACACCATTATTCTTCCACGATCTCACATTTTATTGCATGAAAGTGCTAATTTTTTTGTAGGTCCTCGGAGGATCAAGAAGGCCAATCCATGCACAAGTGATTCTTGAAGACAAAATTTTATGAAATCCAATAGGGAGATATTGTGTCCTTGCATGTGCCATTATTTGAAGCTCAAATTTCGAGGATCTTGTTACAAGGCTTCTACTCAAGGAGTGATGCAATACATTTGTTGCAACACAGTCACTAAAACATAGTTGTTGCAACACAGTTGATGCAACACATTCATTACGACATAATTACTGCAACACAGTCACTGCAACACCAATGCAATTTACGAAACACAGTCACTACAACACAAGGGATTTGTGCACCTTTGCTGCAACACCAACAACAATTGCCACAATGCCCTACAACGATTCCTGCAACACCATAGCCGCAACACTTCACATAATTTGCAACACATAAGCTACGACACATTATAGTTGTTGTTACACCATTGCTGCTAGTCGTGTATTGCTACTCCTGTCTTATTGATGGATTAAGAACAATATAAATGAAGAATTGGTTGGAATAAGAAGTGAAGAGTGTTCCAAAAATCAAGTTCCACCACCCTTGATACAAATGAATGTTTTTTTCTCATTCATTAATACCACAGTATGCCTATGCATTTCCTCCCTCCCAATTCAAAATAATTGCATGCTAAAGTTCATGAAGTTCCTTTGATTATGTGGTTCCCTTGAAGCTTGATCTTTTCCTTATAATATCTTTTGGATAACCACTACTATTAAGTCACAACTTCAACCTCATCACTTCCTACTTCTTGCTCTGACCATCCCTAACCCATGCAATAAAATGGCTCAAATCACTTACAATGTTGAGTCACCTTGTTATCCCATTCCCTTCCTTAATAAATTTGAAGGTGAAAACCCGTCTCAAGCGCCATCAGACCTGAGAATTCTTGAAAACCAGCTTGCCGGTGTTCATTCCTTGGAAATAATTTTTTTTTTGGTTGTGAAAACCCTCTGGGTGCAGTTACATAGATATTTTTTGAAAACCATCTTGTTGGTGGACAAGGTTTGCAAATAAAATAAGAAATAAACAATTCCATCAAGGTTGCTCTTTGAATAAAGATCTCCAAGTTTCACTGCTCCATTAGAAGGTTGTTCCAAATCTTAGTCTACAACTCATATTGTGCTCCAAAGTTCCAAGCTCCACACTTCTCTTTCTTACAAAGTTTGCTAGATTATGGTGGACCATATTGGATCTCTTTCGTCTTAGGATGATGTTGTAAATAGTATGGAATTCTTAGGTAAGTGAAGGTACGCTTCTTTTTCTTTTCTTTAATCTAAATTCTTTGGATTCTTTGGATTTGTATTTGGAAATACACTTAGGCCTCTGTCCTGATTCCTCATGTTCTTCCATTTCTCAAGGGTGGACAATCTCTTCAATTTGGGGGGAATACAATCACCTTTACATTCCATAAAATTCTCTCACCATATTATCTATCTCCACTCCAATATCCATGCATGAGAAGGATTCAATGCCGCCAACAATAAAATACCTTGCTCTTGCCACACAAGCACCAACAATAAGGAAGAGATAAGGTATTGTTGTATCTCCACAAGAACCAACAATAAAAAAATAAGCATTTGAAGTGGACAACCAACATTTTCTAATGCCATATATTTCTTTCCTAACTCGTGAGCATTTTTCAGGTCCACTACATTAAAAGTTGGTTTTGAGTAGAATATTTTCCATAAAATCATAACCCATTTGCATATTAACACACAATTGTTTTCTTGTCCTTTCCATACAAAATATTTAGTTTGGGGGCNTTCATCTAAAGAGGAATGAGCTTCCCCACAAGAACCTACAATAGAAGAAGTTTCTATAGAATCCATTTCTACATGTTTTCACACAAGAGGACACAATTTTTGGTATGTACAACAATGGTTATCAGTGTGTAAACAAAAACACAAACTTTTCAGCATTTATAACATAAGGAAGCCCTATTACTGTTACACAAGAACCAAAAATATTAAGTCCCATTGCTACTACACAAGAACCAATAGTAGGAAACAAAACATTATCATATTATGAGCCATGATTTTCTATTGTTACTCCAATTATAAAATTGTTGTTGCTACTATGATTTATATTAGAAAATGAGTTGTTTATATCTTGAAGATCTATGTAAATTTGTAGAAAATAGCTAAAATAAGCTTGTTGCTACTCCTATAACATTGTTTCTGCAACTTCTTGTACATATTTGCTGCAAGATCACTAAAATTGTTTTGAGAATGCTAATGACAACTCATAGAAAGCATTTGAGGAAAATGAAAAATGTTAACAATGGAAGAAAGGTATGCAGTGGAGAAAGAGAAGTGTCCCTACAATTTGGTTGATAGAGAGGTATTGGGTTGCATGAGGACATGCAACATTTTCGGCTGGGGGAGATGATGGGCTCCATAAATGGCATCTTTTTATACATCTTTTCCCTACCTTTAACCCCTTTCTGCTTACCTATTCCTTGTATCAATCCATCATTTTGCAGGATTTAGATTTAATGTGTTTCCATTACATTTATTTAGTACTTTACATGAATTTATGATTAAACATTAGATAACAATCATAATTTTCATTTATCTTTGAGTTAATATGAAAAGAAAATGTGCCAACCAAGTTATTGTGCAGGTTGTGATATCGCCAAAGGATGTATTTTGATTCCCACTATTTCAGCTCCCACGTAGTTGTTGTAACACTATTCTTTCTTGCAACTCATCTAAAGAACGATGCTGCAATCAAAAACTTGAGCCATTGAAACTGTGAGCCAACATTGGCACTGTGAGCCATTAGAACCATGAGCCATGTTATTACTACTCTATGTGACAATTATGGACCCATGCAACAATAATGTGTTAAATTTGGCAGCATCGACAATCATTCTTCAATGAGAGGCCATATGGGCCACCCTAAGGCTAGCCAGGGAGATTTGGAGAATCAACCAGTCTTGTGAGGTATTGACAAAAGCCAGGGGGAACGAACAACCTCTGTGAGTCAAACCAAAAGTCAGGATGAATGAGATGCTATGTGAGTCTAATGCAAAAGTCAGGGGGAACGTACAACCTCTGTGAGCATAGACAGTCTAGCGCAAAAGTCAGAGGGAACGTACAACCTCTGTGAGCACAGACAGACTAGTGCAAAAGTCAGGGGGAACATACAACCTCTGTGAGCCTAGTCAAACCTTGTGAGCCATGAGAAAAAGTCAAGGTATCCAACAAAAGTTAGGTTGAATGTAAAATTCCTATGAGCTAGAAACAAACAATATTCCTAATATTGCAAATGATGTAATTGTATTGATCTAGTGCGTTGGCACGTGTAAACATTATCCGCCATGAAGATAATTTCGAATTGCCTTGTCAAGAGTTGTAACTAAAGTCTTGAGTCTAGTTCTATGTTAGAACTAAAGTGTAATGTTGAGTTGAAACTAAAGTCTTGAGTCTAGTTCTATTTTAGTAATGTTGAGTTGCAACTAAAGTCTTGAGTCTAGTTCTATTTTAGAACTAAAGTGTAATGTTGAGTTGCAACTAAAGTCTTGAGTCTAGTTCTACTTTAGGACTAAAGTGTAATGTTGAGTTGCAACTAAAGTCTTAAGTCTAGTTCTAAGTTTGAACTAAAGCATGTCAGTCTCAAGTCTAGTCCTAAGTTCGAACTAAAGTGTAATGCTGAGTTGTAACCAATCTCAAGTCTAGTTATAAAGTTCGAACTAAAGTGTAATGCTGAGTTGTAACCAATCTCAAGTCTATTTCTAAGTTCGAACTAAAGTATGAAGTTGATTTATGACTAATGCATGCAATCATGTTACTATTTTGAGCTTCTCCTCTTCCCCTCTTCAGCCTATATAAGAAGAGGTCGAACCCTCTCCTCAATACAGTTTCACAACATAATTTCGTAACACAGTTTTGCAACACAATTTTGAAACAGAGTTTTCATATGCAGGTTGAGGGTGAAGTAATAGAGGAGCACATCAGTGATAAAGAGGCAGCATATCAAAGGTGTATTTCTGCAAGGTCTTGTAAGTCTTTTTCAAGTCAGAGTCATCTTGGCAAGCTCTTTGAGAGAAGTACATTCATGGTGGATAATTGTAAGAGATGTTACATTATTAATGCAATAAAGGAATATTGTTTGTTGGGGTTTTTCTCCCTGTACAGGGTTTCCCCAGGGTATATGTGTTGTTGATATGCATGTTTACTTATCTACATAATTATTGCTATTCGATTATGATTTGGAATTGTTGAAGTGTATTAAGCTGGAATGAAAGTATTGAAGAAAATAAAAGAATTAATCTGCATAAGAAATCAAGCTCATAATCTAACATGGTATCAGATCTTAGGGTGTGTTAAATGTGTTGAAGTGCAACAACAGGTACACACAGATCCAAGCAATCTTGATTAAGTTTCCAGTGTGAGGACCATGGCATCCTCCATTTCAGTCAGGGCCGAAGATAGGCTTGAAGGAGCTACCAACTTTAATGTGTGGAAGCTCCATATAAAAAATATCTTGCAAGAGCATGATCTTGAGCAGTATGTGACCACAGTGGCAGAGGAACCAATGAATAATGCAGAAAGAATGTATTTCAGGAAGAGTCAAGCAAAGGCCAAGCGAATCATCTTTGACTCAGTCAAAGACAATATAATGCCTGCAATGACTTCGTTGATGACTACCAAGAACTGTATGGATACCTTGGTGAATATGTATGAGAAACATGCTCCAAGTCAGAAGAGGACACTTAAGCACAAGCTTAAGTATTTGAAGATGGAGAAAGGTGAATCAATGGCATCTTTCTGTTCCAGGATAGCTCAGATCAGAGATCATCTTTTGGTCACATGGGTGACAGTGGACGATGATGATTTAGTGCAGGCCATTTTTGACGGTCTTCCTTCTTCATAGGAGACCTTATTATCCAGTGTAAGTGGGAGAGAGATTCAACAGATGTTTGAGAGGTTATGGCATGATTGCCTCCAGAAAGAGAGTCACACAACTACTAGGAGTGAGCCAATGAAAGAAGAGCACTCAACTTTAGCATCAAGATTCAAGGGAAATAAGAAAGGAACTTTCCAGAAAGGCTCTCAATGGAAGACAAACGTCAAAGGTACATTCAAAGGAAAGAATATTGATACATCTAAGATTAAATTATTTAGTTGTAATAAGTTGGGTCATTTTGCTAAAGATTGTTGGTTTAGAAAGAAATATCCTAGGAAAGGGAAACATCGTGCCTTAACTACTGAGGATGATGAATCCAAAAGAAAATAGGAAATAATATTGTTTGGTTTCTGCTTTATCCAGTTCGGTTTCCATGGGGCCAAAAACTTGGTTGGTAGATAGTGGTGCATCAAAGCACATGATAGGGTACAAGGAGATCCTCTCAGATTTCAAGACAAAATCTTTTGCAGAGCAGGTCGATCTTGGGGATGAAAAATGTTACAAGATAGAGGGAGTAGGCTCTATCTCCTTCAGATTGGAATCTGGGGCTAGACTTCATGTTGATGAAGTATTATATGTTCCAGGGATCAAGAAGAATCTACTATCAGTTGCAACCCGCGAGGACAAGGGATATTGGGTGATCTTCAAGGATAAGAAGGCACTACTATGGGCTAAAGGTATCCACTTAAGTACAATAGAACCCATTGGAACTCGTAGTGGAGGATTGTATGTCGTGTCAGGACAGTCAGTTCATGCATTGGCTCATGATGCAACTAGCTCCAGCGAGTTGTGGCATAGAATAGTTGGACATCTTCATTACAAATCTCTTCCAGATCTACAGAACATGGTATGTGGCATGCCCTCTATTTCTCTTAGTAAAAATGAAATTTGTAAGGGATGCATGCTAGGTAAAAATATAAAGAAAGAATTTCCTAGTAGTGACAACAGAGCTCGGGGCATCTTAGATCTGGTTAATTCTAATGTATGTTGTCCCATGTCATCTCCCTCACTCAGTGTTTGTTTGTATTATGTCATTTTTATTGATGATTACTCAAGAAAATGTTGGATATATTTTCTTAAAGCTAAAAGTGACACATTTAATAAATTCAAAGAGTATAAGCCTTTATTGAAAAGAAGATAGGGAAACACATCAGAATCCTTAGAACAGACAATGGAGGAGAGTTTGAATCTCTTCAGTTTGAGGATTTCTGCAAGTAAGCAGGAATCAAGAGACAGTTGACCGTGCCATATAACCCTCAGCAAAATGGTGTTTCTGAGAGGAAAAACAAGACTATTTGTGAGGCAGCGAAAGCAATGGTGTTTGACCAAGATCTGGAAAATTCTTTATGGGCAGAAGCTACCTCCACTGTCGTGTATATTTAGAATAGGTGTACACATGCTATTTTGAAGGACAAGACTCCTAAAGAAGTCTTCTCAGGGATCAAGCCTGAAGTAGGGCATCTAAGGATATTTGGATGTCCTGTGTATATTCATGTCCCTAAGGAAAAGAGGACAAAGATGGAACCCTCAGGAAAGAAAGGGGTTTTTGTGGGGTACAATGAGAAATCCAAAGCTTACAGGATTTATGTACCAGGTCAGAGGCAATTAGAGGTAAGCAGAGATATGAATTTCCATGAGGAAGCCGCATTTAAGAAATCCAGAGAGCTTCAACAGGATTCAGAAGTAGTTCAACCAACTTCACCCTCTTCTGAAAATGAAGAGTCAGATGATCAGAGGGAGGAACCTCGTGAAGGGCCAAGTAATGAGCCCCTAGAACCCACTAAAGTGTTAGAAAGAACTCTTGAAGAACCTCCAGCCAAAAGGAAGCCAGGGTGGCTTAAAGAAATAGTGTAGGAAGCAGAAAGGATAGCTGCTCCCAAAGGAAATTTCAAGGAAAGGAAGAGGCCTCATAGGTTTGGAGGATATGTTGCACTGATGAGCAGCATTAGTGATGCCGAACCTTCTTCATTTGAAGAAGCAGATAAATTACAAGTATGGAAGGATGCCATGCTTGGGGAATACAAGTCTATTATAAAGAACAATATTTGGGACATTGTGCCAAGGCCAAAAGACAAATCAGTGGTTTCTTCCAAATGGATCTATAAGATCAAACATGCAGCTGATGGAAGTGTGGAAAAGTTAAAAGCAAGATTTGTAGCCAGAGGCTTCACTCAGAAAGAAGGAATCGACTACGAAGAGACTTTTTCTCCTGTATCCAGGTATACCTCCATTCGAGCTATTATTTCTTTAGCTTCTGTACTTGGTTGGAAACTACATCAGATGGATGTAAAACAACATTCTTGAATGGAAAGATTGAACATGAGCTCTTTGTGGAACAACCAGATGGTTTTATACTGCATAACAAAGGCACTCATGTATGCAAGCTAAGGAAGGCCTTGTATGGTCTTAAGTAGGCTCCCAGAGTTTGGTATGACAGGATTGATGGCTTTCTTAAAATCCCGGGCTTTCAAAAAAGTGATGTTGATGCAAATCTATACTTCAAGGTAAGAGGCAACCAACCTGTTATACTAATCCTATATGTTGATGAGATCTTTCTAACAAGAAATGAAGGGCTAATAGCCTGGTGTAAGAGGGAGCAAACCTCAGAATTTGAGATGAAAGACTTAGGCTTGATGCATTACTTCCTAGGATTGGAAGTGTGGCAAAGACAGGGAGAGATATTTCTGGCACAAGGAAAATACACAGTGGATGTACTAAAGAGGTTTGGTATGATGGATTGCAAATTCATGTCTACTCCGATGGTCACCAACCTGAAGAAGATGCATGATTCTGATACAGGTTTAGATTTGGTGGATCCCACCATGTATAAGCAGCTGATTGGATCATTGATATACATGATCCACACTAGGCTAGATATATGCTATGTAGTGATTGCAATGAGTCAGTTCATGACTGAACTGAGACAGAGACACTGGGTGACAACAAAGCACATCTTGAGATATCTAAGAGGGACCATTACTTATGGTCTGAGATATACATCCAGTGGTGGTTTATTTTTGCATGGGTATGCAGATGCTGACTGGGCAGGAAGCCCAGTGGATCGGAAGAGTACTTCCAGATACTGCTTCATTTTAGGATCCACTATGATCTCTTGGTTAAGACGAAAGCAGGGATCCATTGCACAGAGTACAACAGAGGCTGAGTACATTGCAACAAGTGATGCTAGAAAGGAAGCAGTATGGCTTAGAAAATTGGTTTTTGGGTTGTTTGGTGACAAGCTCGAGACGAAGGTGGTTCACTGTGATAAGAAAAGTTGCATAAAATTGACAAAGAACCCGGTATTTCATGACATGTCAAAACATATTGACATGAGGTACACTACATCCAAGACTTGGTCCAGAGAAAAACTGTAAAGTTACAGTACATAGCCACGAGCGAGTAGGTAGCTGATTATCCTGACCAAGCCTCTGACTTTGAGACAGTTTGTGCAGCTGAGAGGCAAGCTTGGTGTGGCTAAGAATGACTCCCTCGCTGAGAGGGAGTGTTAAATTTGGCAGCATCGACAACCATTCTCCAATGAGAGGCCATATGGGCCACTCTGAGGCTAGCCAGGGAGATTTGGAGAATCAACAAGTCTTGTGAGGTATTGACAAAAGCTAGGGGGGAACAGAAAACCTCTGTGAGTCAAACCAAAAGTTAGGATGAACGAGATGCTATGTGAGTCTAATGCAAAAGTTAGGGGGAACGTACAACCTCTGTGAGCATAGACAGTCTAGTGAAAAAGTCAGGGGGAACGTACAACCTCTGTGAGCATAGACAGACTAGTGCAAAATTCAGGGGGAACATACAACCTCTGTGAGCCTAGTCAAACCTTGTGAGCCATGAGAAAAAGTCAAGGTATCTAGCAAAAGTTAGGTTGAATGTAAAATTCCTATGAGCTAGAAACAAATGATATTCCTAATATTGCAAATGATGTAATTGTATTGATCTAGTGCGTTGGCATGTGTAAACATTATCCACCATGAAGAGAATTTCAAATTGCCCTGTCAAGAGTTGTAACTAAAGTCTTGAGTCTAGTTCTATGTTAGAACTAAAGTGTAATGTTGAGTTGCAACTAAAATCTTGAGTCTAGTTCTATTTTAGTAATGTTGAGTTGCAACTAAAGTCTTGAGTCTAGTTCTATTTTAGAACTAAAGTGTAATGTTGAGTTGCAACTAAAGTCTTGAGTCTAGTTCTACTTTAGAACTAAAGTGTAATGTTGATTTGCAACTAAATTCTTAAGTCTAGTTCTAAGTTCGAACTAAATCATGTCAGTCTCAAGTCTAGTCCCAAGTTTGAACTAAAGTGTAATGTTGAGTTGTAACCAATCTCAAGTCTAGTTCTAAAGTTCGAACTAAAGTGTAATGCTGAGTTGTAACCAATCTCAAGTCTAGTTCTAAGTTTGAACTAAAGTATGAAGTTGAGTTATGACTAATGCATGCAATCAGGTTACTATTTCAAGCTTCTCCTCTTCCCCTCTTCAACCTATATAAGAAGAGGTCGAACCCTCTCCTCAATACAGTTTCACAACACAATTTTGAAACAGAGTTTTCATATGCAGGTTGAGGGTGAAGTAATAGAGGAGCACATCAATGATAAAGAGGCATCATATCAAAGGTGTATTTCAACAAGGTCTTGTAAGTCTTTGTCAGGTCAGAGTCATCTTGGCAAGCTCTTTGAGAGAAGTACATTCATGGTGGATATTTGTAAGAGATATTACATTATTAATGCAATAAAGGAATATTGTTTGCTGGGGTTTTTCTCCCTGTACATGGTTTCCCCAGGGTATATGTGTTGTTGATATGCATGTTTACTTATCTACATAAGTATTGCTATTCGATTATGATTTGGAATTGTTGAAGTGTATTAAGCTGGAATCAAAGTATTGAAGAAAATAAAAGAATTAATCCGCATAAGAAATCGAGCTCATAATCTAACATAATGTTAACCCAAGCAAATTAAAGGTATGGAGATAATTTTCAATTCCAAGACAAAATATTAGTTTGAGTGGCTTACCAAGAATCTTGAAATTCTTCGGCAAAAGATTTTGGAGTTATTTATTATTTGCTAATTGTTAGAAAAAGATCTTGGAAGTTATCTATTATTTTCTATTTGTTAGCAAAATATCTTGGAGTTATTCATTAATTTCCAATTGTTAGTTGGAAACTATTCATTATTTAGGAAATTGTTGTAACCACTATGGATTTATTAAATCCATATGTGAGTTTATTTAGATACTCGTTATTTCTAGTTTCCATTAAATTTATGTATAAAAGAGAGCACTCTTTCCATTATTCGGGGGGACTCTTAGAGCAATGTCCAAATGACAATGGAATAATTTATTGAGTTTTTATTTTAATTGTAGTTTTGTAATTTCCATAACATGTGATTTAATTAATTAATTTCATTTATTTTCTTTGCATATTTGTAATAGATTGATTTCTTTTGATTAGCTTAATTAGTTTAATTGATTTATGTTTTAATTGTTGATATAGAATAATACCGACACTTTGTTCTATGGAGGTAGGGCCCACTCCAATAGAATAGAGTGTTGTGTATTTTGGATAACTTCTTTGATTTCTTGTTGTGTAATTTAATTATGTAGTTATCTATTCACGTAGGATTTCTTTTATACAATTCTGTAACTAGTTTCTTGATTCAATTTGTTCATGCAATTAGATTAATCATATGATATTGTGTTTATATATTTATGCAATTAAGTATTCATGCCATATTTCATTTATTTATTTGTTTCTAATACTGCATTTCAGATTGGGTTGCATTCTTTTATGTTGTTGAATAACTGTGCTTAACACAATGATTACATTTGTTGGTCTGAGTAAAAAGATGGATCATCTTGGTGAGGATTATATTATATTAGTTTTCTTTCTTGCAATTTAGATTAGATGTCCTTGTGTGTTGTGTGCTTCCATATGATCCCCACAGATGGTCGAGAGTAGGAAACCGACATAATCAACCACTTTGTGAGTGTGATTTATTTTTTGCAAGTGTGACATTTACTTTTCCGCAAGTGTGACATTTACTTTCCTGCAAGTGTGACATTCTCTTTCATGCAAAAGTGTGTTTCTATTCCTACAAGTGTGGATTTTTGTAGAACCTTTCCAAAGCTTGAGAATTGTCTATACTCAGAGTACAAAAGTAATCATTGATACTACGACTTCATATGAAACTAGTGGAAGAGTAGATTGTAGCCTGCATATATAATGCACGGTAACTCTCAAGTTCCATACGAGCCCTATATTGATAATTAAATGCACAATATTTTTAGTTGTCTTTATGAGAAATTAGAAAGGTAATTAAAAATCGTGTCACTATTTTTCCTCCAAAATAGGTATCACATCTATGTATGATGTTAGGGTTATATGGTTTTTGATTAGTTCTTCTAGTTTTATGGATTCAACCCTAATCCATAGGCGATTTCTCATTTCTCCCCCTATATTTTTAGAATTCAAAAGCTCTTAATTCTTCATGGTGGATCCATGAGCATAGAGCTATGAACAAGACTTCCCCTACATATGGTTTTGGTGACCATATGTAGGGATGAGGTAGCACAAAGTTGTGTGGGTAAAACTCACTTAGCCAAGTTCTATCATCCTCATTTCCATCCTAATATGTCTCTATAAATTCCCTTGGGGTATCCACCCTGTAAGGAAGCTGTCTAACCAATCTATTTAAATGAAATTTGTGCCATTATTCCTTCAGAAAGAGGGTGTTTACTTTAGTTGGAGGCCTATAGCTCAACATCCCCTAATAATTATTCCATTTTAGAGATGTATTCTTCCAGGGTTTCAATATTCTCATTCTTTCTAGCCAATTATTATTTGGTTTGGATAGCTCAATATTCAAAGTATTATTTTCTATTTGTAGTTGTTTTCTATTGTCGATATGTTTCATTTTCATGATCAAAATTTTTCCCTATAGTTCATCCAATTTATACTAAAGGTGAAATAGGTCACCCTTTCCACCAACATCCTCCATCTTATCCTTAGTATCTACGAGGATTTTCCATTTAATGGATTCAACCCTAGATTCCTCTAATTCGCTCATGATATTTTGTTCTTTTGTCTCATCCTTCTTGGAGGATTCTAGTTTCCTTTCTTCATGTACCCCAATTAATTTCTTAATAGGACTAGGGACCTCTTATAAATTCATAAATGTAGTAGAGACAGGGGTACTTACCAACGTCGTGGTTGTATGAGACCTTGTCTTGTCTCTTATTGTGGATGCCTTCTCTCTTCTTTTTATAGAGTGACTTTTATTTTTGATTTTCATGGGGTTATTATGAAGGGTTTCCATTTTGATTAGCATGGTAGCCACCTCCTAGTCATCCTCTTATACATATACTCTCTTATGTGATTTCCTCCTCATAGAGGTCTCAACATTGCTAGCTTTCTTCTTCCTCCTAGGGTCCCTTTCAAGACTGGGTTCATTGGATACATTTATATGTCTCTAAAGTATTTCCTACTCATGGTGATAAAGGATTCCCATGAAATTCTTATCGGTTTCCTTTCCAATGCATCACAGAATATCAAATTTATTGGGCTAGTGCCCCTTCTTTTCCTTTTTTAACCTTGGTGCTCATTTCTCTCAAACACTGCAACAAGAAATATGGTATGTTGAGGTTTTCCTCATGTATTTGATGAAACAAGTTCCTTAATTGGTGAAAAAATCTAAAATGGTAGGCATAAACCATGCTTAGCCTACCATCACATGTGATGTATCTCAAAAGGTGATAAGCCACCTCATCCCAAGGATCAAGTAGACTATCTCTCTTTACTCCATTCTTTTTCTCTTCCACTTCTTCATAACTCAGGAGGAACAACTTCTTAGCCTTTGTGGATGGTTTTCTATCCTCCTTATCCCAGTGCAATCCTATGGGTAAATTTGATACTCTGATAATGAGGGATGATTTTAAGGATGGAAATTTATTTTAAAATGTAGAAACCTTGGCGAACCTTACTAATCCTTCATATGCCAACTATAAAATGTTTGGCGATATTTTTGTAAAAATATTCAAATTTATAAGGATTTTATATAGTTTGTATAAAATTTTGGCGATTTTTAAGGTAAAATAATTTTATCCTATAGAATTTGGGCAAATCATTTTTAGAATAACGAATCGTTTTTTGGGAAAAACCATGGAAAATTAGCCCATGAGAGAAATTTAGCCCCTAAAATCACAGTGATAATCACAAGTTCATCAACCTAGATTTCAATCCTTTTATTGAGGTGATGTATTCCTAGTTTCTAATGTCATGAAATTTCAAGGAAAAATACATGGCTACATTGTCATTATAACCCCACAGTCCCTTGAATTATTCCAACTAATTTGGTTGTTAAACTATCTCTACTATCTCATGTTTGTTGTATAGTCATGAAGTTTTTGTGGGTTCCCTTCTATTGAACCCACCCCCCATCTTACAATTTTTTGTGTTAGATATATGTGCTCTTAATTTTGTTGAGAAACCCTAGCTAAATCATACAATTGATACTAGAAAATAAATTCATCATAAAACTTCAATTTTCAATACTCAACTTTCTGAGAACTGACCCGAACTTCAAATTTCCAAGAATTGACTTTTTAAAATGGTCTGATAAACAAATTCAAGTTTCAACACTAAACTTTATGAGAATTGACCTCTTAAAATGGTAGTGTAAAAAATTTCAAATTTCAACACTTCAACTTTCTAAGAATCGACTTTTCAAAATGGCAATGGAAAAAACTTCATGTTTCAACACTCACTTTCTGACGACTAATCTCTTAAAATGGTAGACCTTGCAATTGTGGCCAACAATATTTGTTGGATAAATTCAATATTTAATAGTCTATTCCTATGGCTATGGTATCCTTCATTTCTTTATCACGGTTTAGTAGTAGGCATGAACTTATTCCTTCTTTTTCTTTTGAATTGGAGCTTATACTTCTTTGTCAATTTCGTGTGCCTTCACTCTTCATAATTCAAATGGTTGGTGCAATTTAAAACATGAGTGATCATCCTAATTTGGTGTGATATTTACTTACTTGGCATTGATTACCTTTTCATTCTTTAAATACACCCCCAAACTTAAGATTTAATTCTCACCTTGACAAGTGATGGGGAGTCGATAATTATAATGATTATGAAACTTTGGGTTGTGACTATGACTATAAATGATAATTGAAGTTTGAAGTATACATGAAATACCTTTGTGATGATTGTCGATGTGATATGTGTGTTGGTTGTTGAGGCGTGCATGCATTGGGGTTGTTGGAGTGTACCTTTGTAGTTTTCTTCATTGATAGAGTTGAAATAGATGAGTGTGCATGTATTTTGTTGATTTTTGTAGATTACAAGATTAAAATAGAGGATCTTGTAGGTTCCTGCAGATTATGATATTTGAAACAAAGTATCATGATGGATCATAAGAAACTCTCTCATGGATATATGAGGGTGCAAATTTTGATGTAGAGGGATGTAGGATTCCTTGTTGATTGTTGCATGTAGGTTGCTTTAGGTCCCATCTCATTTCTTGTGTTAAAAATATTGTAAATAAAGTGTTGTAGCTCCCTGTAGATGCCTGGAATTGACTTTCCTATAGCTTCCTATAGAATTCTATGTAGTGACCTTTCCTATAGCTCCCTGTATCATTCTATGTTAATGCGTTTCTTGTAACTTTCTATAGCATTATGTGTAGGGACTATCCTGTAGCTTCCTATATGAGTTTGCATAACGAACTTCCTATAGCTTATTGTAAGACTTTGTATAAGTGGACATAGTGTGTTTGGGAGCTTCGTGGTGATTGGGATGAGTGAGTGTTGTGAGATATATAGGTGTATACCATGATGCATTATTTGATTAGTGTAATGGAGATAATGGATATGTGTAATATGATTGATGATGGAATGAATGAATGGAAATAATGGATGATGTGGGTGAAATGATGAGGTTAAGTAATGCCATAACTATTTTGCAAAGTCTTCATAATAGATCTTGATGTATGATGATGTAATGTGTGGATATTTTGTAAGAATCTAACTTATAAGTTTTGGTTGACAATTTTTTAAGTCAACATATTTGTTCTTCAAAGACTATTGTTGGATCTCTTGGATGATTTGATCGTGGAGTTCTATAACTTGATGTTTTAGAGAGGCCTTGAAAATAGAAGTGTCACATCCATGATCCCATAAACACTACTAGATTGGTGAGGCAATGGAGAATTTCCTCAATTCCACCCCCACCCCCCATCTGAAACAATATTTATCCCAGATCATTATCCCCCCATTACGAGTTAAGAGTGAAATATGCATTCTTGTTACTAATTTAGTTATTCACCATGGACGTACTGAGTCCACCCTTAGGAAACATATTTTGATTTATTGGGGAATTAAATACTCATGTCTTAGTTATGATCTCTTAAGTTGATTCAAATTATCAAAGGATTTCCAACGCCTATTTTTGTGCTCGATTATGAGCTCAGAGCAAGAAGTTATGGATTCCTAAAGTTATTATGCATTTCCACTTGCTTGCATCATCATCCCTACATGGCACTTGGGTGTATGTGGTATTGTATGCACCTGTGGATGTGGCACTCCTATAAGAATTTTTTCTTGACTCGCTAATGGAATAAAATGGACAAGCACCAATGGAAACAAATTGTCTAAGTGTTGATGGGAATAAATGGTCAAGCGTCGATGGAAAAAAATTGTCTAAACACTGATGGGAAGAAATGGTCAAGCGCCAATGGATTTTTTTTTTCAAATTTCCCATGGGAAGAAATAATGGTTAAGTTTCAATGGAATTTTTTTGTCAAAGTGCCAATGGGGAGAAATGGTCAAGAACTGATGGAAATTTTTTGTCAAATCACTGATCAGAAGAAATGGTCAAGCACCGATGGACAAAATTTGTCAAATCATTGATCATAAGAAATGGTCAAGTGTCGAAGGACAAAATTTGTCAAAGTGTCAATGGGAAGAAATGGTTAATCGCTAATGGATTGAATTTGGTGAAGTATCGATGGAATGGATTCTCCCAATTACTGATGATAGAAATTCGAACCAATCAATGACGAGAAATTCATTTCAATCATTGATGGCGAGGAAGGATTGAGGGAGCCTATAATGTACCCATAATTTGTTTTTCTTTATTATCCAATAATTCGAACTAATGCTTTCATTATCAAAAGACTAATGAATATTTAGAATGGTATTTAGAATACCATTCTATGCAAATACATATAATTTCCTAACATTCTATTTGCATAGTTAAGCTCAATACTTTTATTATTAATACTTGAACAATCCATTACTAGTTTTATCCTGGATTCAATTATTACTTATAAGAGAGTCGTTATTTCAATATAATGATTTATCCTAGTGTCTATACATTAACTTACCTTCACTTAACAATCCCTTTGGGTTATCGTTCAACTCCGGAATTTGATATTTTAATAAACTATATCCCCTTCTAGGTAATTGTGATAGTCTACGTGGAAGTTTTCCTTCCATCATACGCCACCTTCCTGTCAAGGTTTAAAACTAACATTTACGTTGATTTTACGGGGAAGGCGTACTATGTCCTGAATTGAACTCCTGGAAAGTGATTTGATTTACAGGAAGTAACTCGTATAATTATACAAATCTGTATTATCTCATATTACAAGTATTGCAATGGTCAAATTTTCAAACAGTTTCTTTAGATTAATAACAACCCTTATTTACCATATTATTATGATAAACTTTTACCCACAGAATTAAATGTATTACAATATTTATGGATACAATTTCTAATGATGGGTCCTCTCTCTCATGGTGCGAGGAACCCATCAGATCGTGTTCATTCCTCATTCCCTTATCGTGGAATATCATACATTATTTCAACAACTAACTGGACGAATATGGCAGGTCCAAGTATTAAAACTCTATCTCGTATATTTCTTTATTCACATTACTTACATAGTAATTATGATGCTAATCTATTAATTCGTCTATTTTCAGGTTATCTTGTTCACCATTCTATCAACTCTGAAGATGGAGCCCAAGAAAGGTATTCGGGTTCTTGTATTACAATTTAAGAATAACAGTGTAATGAAATGTCCTCATGAACAGTCTATGACATTTTATATTTTAAAGGTTTGAATGATTTATTATCATTTGGTTGTAACTCAAATCCTATATTTACATTATTTTCGAAGAGCCCTGTGTAAATTTCTCATTATTGAATATATGCATAACTTGGCACTCTGATTTAATGAATTGATATGAGCGTCATACATCCTAATTGTAGTTTTTTCAGACCAATAGTTTTCTTTTTACATGCATTTTTTTTTAATGGATGGAATGAGGCGTTCCAAAAAGATATCAGTTTTCCTAAGTCTGGATCTGTTTTTTCTGTACAACCTAATTTGTTTTCTTTGAGTATTAACAAATGATATACACATAACCTAAGTCTGGATCTGTTTTTTCTGTACAACCTAATTTGTTTTCTTTGAGTATTAACAAATGATATACACATAACCTCAATAAGGACTTCATAAAAAAGAACCTTTGAATCTATTTCACACTATCCTGCATAACACATTACTCAGACAACAATATGGATGATAAGCATAACAAAATAAGAATCTGGAACACAAAAGGCGCAACTGAGTTCCACCCAACTTTAGAATGGACCAACCAAATTTACTTGATCCATTCACCCCAAGCTTGATCATGAATCCATAAGGGAGAACTAAGATTCATGTTTTAACAGTCCCTTTTCTAGCATTCCTTTGTCTTTGACAGTTTCCAAACACATATAGTGCTCACACAACAACTTCTTCTCCCTTGTGTCCTCAATATAAATAATTTTTTTATTAGCTATTTCCTTTCTTCCACATGCTAAGAAACATCCTTCCTCCTCACACATGTGTATATATTTTTATTTTTCCCATGTCTTATTTTCCCCAGCTCTTTTCCTTCGAAATTTTTGTAGCTTGGAGAAATCCTTGATTTTCAGGGTGTGTCAATTACTAGAATTGACTTCTATCACTTGTCCTTTCCTGCCGAGGGTCAGCTTCAAATTGTTCCCCCACTCATGGATTCATAATCATCTCTTTTAACTTGATTGTTCCTTCTGATCCCTTCATTTAATTAATAAAAATACTGTCTCTTACATCTGTCCAATAACTAAGGACACTTCGCAAGTCACTATCTTGCACAATAATTAAATGATCAACAGTCAAATTTACTATCTAATTCTACAGAAAAAATTATTCAACACGCTAATTATTTTATTTGAGGGGTATTACACAGCTAATGCATAATCTTCCCACATGCTGATTAAAGATAGTT
>JASDQU010100023.1:32344-55191 GCA_032191745.1 Picea mariana | reverse complement strand
TGTGATCATACGATTAGCTGTTGAAGGAGAAAGCGCGTGAGAGCAAGGAAGCAGCGCCAGACTCCAGCATTCTTTGATTGAGAGGTGCATTTTCTGCTTGTTATTCGGATCGACTTATGTTGCAGAGAGCAAGGACCCGTTGCTCACAAGGGCTATACGCTTGTTAGGATCTGATCCGTTGCTTCCCAATTCAGCGCAGAGCGGTCTCTACTTTTCCAGCAGGCTCCACTCCAGCACTCCAGGTTTCCAGCAGGCTCCACTCCAGGTTCTCAACAGATTTTTTTTTAAAAGCTATCCACTATTCAGTATATATATTAAAAAGCTTTGAAATCCGCGTTTCGGGTCAATCAATCCTTAGCGCCTTTGGGGTTAGTCCCCGCCCTATCTAGCCGGGCTGTGTTTTGGTAGAACATACCTATCCAGAGATCGAGTTACAGATTCCTCGCGGATTGAAAGAAAGGCTCGAGAGGACGGATTGAAGGCTAGGCTTGAGACGACGACCAGTCAAGGTGCCTAAAAAAACTGTGCAATTGTGAGGGGAAGGATTCGTGTGTCCATCATTGGAGGAAAGGCTGCGACCAGCCAGGGTGTTTTGTGGAAGATTTTAACTGTTCACCTGAATTCCAGTTCAGTCATGTATTCGTCCTCTCTCATCTGGAGAAGGATGCGGTAGAGTATAATGAACAGATAAAGTGTGCTTAAAGTTTTTATATATTTACGTGTTGTGCAAGTATGTGTGAGTTACAGTTAAGTATGTGTGAGTTACAGTTTAGTGAGTTTGAGAGATTATGAATTCAATGAATATGCATTGAATATTGTATGAGATCTTGGAATTTGAAACATATTGAATCTAGTCAACTCAATGTGTAAAGAGCAAATATTGTTAGAATTGACTACTCTAACAAGTTGCAGGTGCAGAATGAAGATCCAAGATGATGAATTCAGATCTTGTGTGAGTGCTACTTATGTTGTAAAAGAAAATAGGAACTTTTGTATCTTGATATAAGCTGGCAGCCCCGGTTTCAAGAACAATTGTTCTTATGATTGGAAGTCACCTTGTATAATTGAATGTTGAGGACATTCCGTATTCAAACTGCTCTTCTAGACACTGAAGGATAGCCGAAAGCAAAAATCCGACAGATGGAGGCATGTTCATAGAATGCATCAATAATTGACATATTTTATCACGGAAGCCCCGATGAGCCGAGTTGTCAAATTGTCCATTGTACAAGTTCATGAATGATGGTCTGAAGCATTTATGCTTTAAATGAGTTGAATGGTAAGCTCGAAGAAGAGGAAGAGAAAGAGCGCAGTCCAGAGGCATCAGAGTGGGTGTAAGAGCTGATGAAGACCAGATCAGACAGAGATCTATGTTGTGATTTGAGAATTGTAATATGTGGTTTATTTGTAATGTAATCATTAAGGGAGGGTGTTAGAATTAATGATTAATTTAGGGATTGGTTTGGAGTTGGTTGAAGATTTGTAGGAGGTTGTTGAGATATTCTCTCAACCTCTCCCTCCATGAGTGGAATCAGTTGGATCTGAATCCAACTATATATATGTGTACTGTGTTGTGTTGAATATAGTAATACAAATCATTATTGTGTGAATCATCTGTCTGCTATGGCTGCTTCTCAATTCTCTAAGTGATGTAACATCTATAGAAAATTCTTGAGTACTAGCACGAGGCCTCATGCATGATGATCATAATGCCTCCAGACCCTCTTGGCCAATTTGGAATACTTGGCCCATAGGGATCACCCTCTCAATGTGGCTCTAGTAGTTCAATTCATAGTTAGCCTCATTGTAGGGCTAGATGAAAAGTTCGGGAGTGAGACAAGCTTACACATAATATTTCTGTTGGACCACCACACCATGAAAAATAGTTTCCAACTCTAGAACTTGTTATCTTGGAGAGGCCTAAGCCCTCAAAGCCACTTGTTGATGTTGATCTTCCAACAACTAGGAGGAGCAAGGCCCTAGACGACCATGACCAATGTACTCCTACGATTGGTTGGGTCATAGAGTAGTTAATTTTTATCAGGCATAGGCCATATATTTTTTGTTTCTTATGATTATGACTATGACTAAGACTTCATGGTGAGGAGTGTTATGGCTAAATACAACCCTGAATTTTGATATTTTGAACTTGCTAATGAAGCCTACGATGTGTTGAGTACACAACACACCCTAAAATTCTAAATTTTTGGGTACCACCTTTTGTTTGAGTTTTTTGCAAGGAAATTTTATATGTTTTTAATTTCTTTTTTTATGCATCTCATACAGGTTAGCAAGTGTTTTCATTTAAAGAAAAAGCCAAAAAATAAACCAAGTTTTGAATGATAAAAAATGATATCGACAAAGTACAGAAAACTCTAAAAAATTATGGACATGCCATTTCGTATATCATCGATGCAAAAAAAATCATTTTGGAGAACACTAGTGGATACATGTTTTTGTGAAACCCTGATGAAAAGGGGACCTTTTTTAAGACTATCGAAAAGGGGGCAAAAACACCTTTTCAGAACTTTTTTTTTTTATCCACGGAAAAGTTACTCCATATATTCAAACAGAATATAAAAATTTACACAGCAGTGTCAATAAACAAGAACAGAGGCATGTTTGCATATCAGCGGCCAGTTCACAAAACAGTAGGATCACCAAATGGACAAATCTAGGAATTTTACAAAATCAGAAAACCAGTCAGATTGTAATCCATCCCTGGGAAGTCGCTGAATGGACTAAGCCTATTGCAGATCAATGATTTCTATTGCCAATAGATCTGATCCAGAAAGGCTTCCACTTCAGATTTTGAGTAAGGTTGGTGGACCCTCGTTGCCATCCTCCCATATGGAGAAAGTCAAGAAACCAAGAGGACGGGATAAAGCCAACTTTCAGAACTTGTCGAAAACACTTTTCTTGAAAACATAATGGAAACATGTTTTCCAACGGCCGTTTAAAGGTTTGATCAATTTTTTTCCCCGAGCGCCAAAAAGATTAAAAATGGTTTTTTCAAAGCGTTGAAAATACAAAAATACCTTTTTAGGAAACTCGTCGATAACACTTTTTTAGAACTCGCCAAAATACATTTTTGGTAAAGTATCGATAGAAAAGGTAACTTTTCCTTAACATGTCGAAATGAGTTTCTTGGCAAGCATTGAAAACAGGTTTTCCCAACACGTCGATGGAAAGAGATTTTTGGAAAACATCGATACACCAAATAGAGGTTTTTGGGAAAGCGTCGAAAGGGGAGGATGTCGAGTGGGTTTTTATAGAGAGCCAATACAAGTTTTTTTGGAACCTCTGACAGAGACACATTTTTGGAAAAGCATCGATAGAATGTTTTAGGAGATCGTTGATACAGAAATAGGTATGTTTTTTTGGAGAATGTCGATAGGTCACATTACCTTTTTGGGAATCCATCGAACACATGACCATAGGTTCTATCCAATTGACATTTGCAATGAAACATTTTTTGAGGTGTTCATTAAATTTCAAAAGGGAAAAGCATGTTTTTTGAAACTCACCGAAATGGTAAACTAAGTTTTTGGGCACCCCCCGAAGATCACATACCACCATTAAAACCCGTAAATTTTGGTAGTGACAGTGTCCCATCAACATTAAATTATGGTATCTAATCAAATCTCACTCAATTCAGTAGGATCTTTTCATCGTACCTCTTAGAATTGATCCCTTAGATATTAAACTCAAACAAAACCAGTGGAATTACTCGTTATTTTCTTGATTTCAAACCTGAGCTCTGAGAATTCTTGTTTATCACTTGCATTTTTGGAGAATAGTCAAGTGATATCAATGCCATTGCATAGGAGTGTTGCACACAATAGCTCTAGCACAAGAGAAACAAGTTTATTTCTCAAGGGTAAATATTAGTTGTTTTATCGCAGGTAACTTGAGCAGGTAAGTAATCCAAATGAGTAGATGCGTTCCATTTTAGGAATTACATGGAGCAACTATTTTTTTTTTTTGAAAATATGATAGTGTCATCATTTTTATGTTTCATTGAAATGAAGTTATTTATGTACGGATTGTTACAAGGAAACAACGATTTTCAATTCTCGGAATAATTGTTTATCATTTCATTAATCAAATCAAGATATTGTTGCTGCTAAAAAAGAGCAAGAGTCATTGTTGTTCCCCGTGATAACTTGCAGAGAATATTCTACAAGAGCAGACCTTATCAGAGTTGTTCTCTCTATAACTTTCCTTTTGCTTGTCCCTTATGTTCTCTTTTATTCTCTCAAAAGTACTTATGAGAATTTCAACTACTTTTAGTTAAGTCATTAACTAATTTTAGTCAATGGGCACAACTCATAATTGAATAATAATAATATTTAATGATAAGGATAAAATAAATACTAACTAATAGGTGGGGATCCCCTAAAGAACTTTTGCTTAATTTTTCAACATATCCCCCTTGTTCCTCCTTGAAAATATAAAATTGTATGCCATTAAGCATCCATTTAACCATCATCATAACACATATACAAATCAACTCATAAATCATTTCTGAACACCCTTGTGACTCTCGAAAAATAAACATATTTATCAAAAATAAATACATCATATTTATGTTTAAGTCTGAGTTGTCATAATATGTCAAAATAAATATATTATCAACTGCCCAGAAAATGGTTGTAATATGTCCAAAAATGATGAGTAATCAACCTAACAAAAAATATCATTGTCCAGAAAATAATAACCAAAACTGACGTCAACAGTAAAACCATCATTATAATACTTAAAAATGAGAAGTCGTATTTTCTATGTGAGGCAGCCTGCCTCTGTTTACTTTTTGTGGCTTTATGACTTCCAAACCTTCATTAACTAGTTCTTTAAAAAAAATTGTTGATGCTTCCAGATGAATGCCCTCAAAGGAAATATGTTTACTTTCATTCTTTGTATGTTTGGAATGAGAAGTGACTGGATGTGAGGAATTTATTGATTGATCAGAGTTGACATATTGCACAGGTCATTCTCCTTTGCTAGGCTCGGGCTCTTGAATTTGAGATTTAAGCTTCTTTAATGGTTGAGCATAATGGAATGAGAATCTTTTGATGAAATATGGAGGGCAGATCACTTTGGAGGAGCTGGAGGCAATGGCAATGAAACTGTGTGTCATCCTTGGGGTTGATGTTGAGGAGGATTAACAATCTCATTCCAACCATCATTTGTCATATATAATCAACCTATAACATAATCTTTCAAAATATGACCATAACCATATACATATTTCCATTATAATATATTCTTGTTTCCAATATCAATATTAGGGAATATTTAATTTCATACCAAGGGGGGAAGATAAATGAGTATTTGAAATGATACATGAATATGGGAATAAAGGAATAGCTTATGGAAAGCAACAATATGAGGGAATGGATCTTGAGTATAAAAAAATAAAACATTGCAATCCTCAAAGCAAATCTTATTTCCATTTAAACATTCAAGCTATGAGCAACCACATCTAACAGTTGCAAACATATGCCAACCTTAATTGAAACCTCCTTCCAATAGTAATATTCAACAAACACACACAACTTCGATCACCATTGTATAATCATTTGCTAAAAAAATTGAGGATTGAAATTTATTTATCATTAGAAACATAGTAATATATCTCTTTTAATTCCAAGCAGGCTGCTCATTAGAGCTCTTTAAATCCAAACTATTATCAAAATGTTTTGATCTTTCTTTAAAGGTTAGGGTTTAAAAATAAAAATATTCATTTTTCAAGACTGATATGAATCATTTCCATAATACTGAATAGGGTCAAAGAAGATATTCAACATTCTCCCTCTTTCAAGTTGCCAACATGTCACATATTACTTTCAAAAAAATAGCCATCCACATCCCAAAAAAACAATCAATGCATATTACTCTGAAAACAACTAGGGATCAAAATTGGATCACATTCATCCTTCATCATAGTTTGAGGCTTATCATCGTATTTAAGGAGGATTAGGGTTTCCAATTTGGAGATATACAAAACTCCTCTTGTAAGATTAAAGCATATCCTTTAACACGCAGGGATGTGAAACCCTAAGTTTAGCAACAAAACATATTTCAACTTCTATCATTGATCAAGGTGAGTGATAAGGTGATTTTTAAAAGCTTGAGCTTAAAACTAGATTGAATATTTCCTTTTGTTTAGAAAATAATTTAATCATGACCTGAGACAACAATTCCAGGAAAGGAAAACGTAATGGTGCAACCCAACAGAGATACAACAACCCATAACCCTAGCTCCAAGCAGAGGGTACTCTAATATGACATAGGCTTCAATCAAGAAAAATGTTACATATTAAGATGGCAAGAGGATCTACAGAAAATCAGAGCCATCTAGAGGGACTTCCTGTGGCGAGGTGTGGAAACAAAGAAAAAATGGGCCCTGGTGGCCTGGGAGAAAGTCTGCAAGCCAAAAAGAAAAGGAGGCTTGGGGCTACAAGATCCACAAATGACCAACAATGCATATGGGGCGAAACTCTAGTGGCGGTGGGTCAAAGAAACTGCAACACCTTGGGTAAACCTATTGAAGGAAAAGTACACACTGGACACCCGCGACCAGGACAGAATCCGCTTTGGAGGAACTAGGGAAGGCTTAGCCATTTGGAAACTAGTTTGGTGCAAAAAAGCATGGATTCAGACACACATCTTTTGGGAAATCAAGAATGGAAGAATAGCCAGATTATGGAAAGATGCTTGGCAACAGGAACCAAAGATGGAAAACCCGGACAGAGGGATACTCCAACAGGACCTCATCACACAAGGAAAAATCAACGTCTATCAATAATGGCAGCAGGGAATGGACCGCAACAAATGGAGAATCTGGGACAAGATTAATCCTCAGAATAATGAGATACCCACAACAACAATAAAAGAGATGGAGCGGGAACTGGGCAGATGGAAAATAACAGTCACGGAAAGAGAGGACTAGTTGAGGTAGGGAAAAAAGGACGGAGGGGAATTCAACCTAAAAGAAGTCTGGCACTATATGGTGGACCCAGACCAAGATGACCTAGAGCAACACTGGGATAATCTCTGGAATAGCCCCCAATGGCCAAATATTAAGATCTTCCAGTGGCGAATATTACACAACCGCATCCTAACTTGGGATAACCTAAGGAAAAGAGGTTTCACCGATCTGTCAATATGTCATCTTTGTCAAACTCGGGAAGAAACAACCAACCATCTCCTCGACGACTGCGCCTACACTACAGAACTGTGGGATTGGGTAGCAAGTATCTTCCACCAGTCCGACAGGATCCGTGGTAACATTGCCGCAACAATCAAGCTCTAGAGAGAAAACTACAACGACCAAGAAGAGGTGAACCTCTGTTGGACCCTCACCCTAGGAATGATCATATGGTTGATATGGAAGGAAAGGAGCCGACGCATTTTCAGAAACCAAAGTTGGCTAGAAGGGAAGATCAAGGAAACAATAACCTCCATGATACGTGAGACGATGATGAGCCGCAACTGCTAGGAGGGTAGAGCGCAACCCACTGATCAGGACACTCGAGTCCTAGAGGTTTTCCAACTACCAGGTGGGTGCAACCCCAATCCAAACAGACAACAGCCACAACTCCAAGTAGGTGAGCGCAACTGGAAATTGCTACCTTCAAGCTCCCTCAAGTTGAATTTCGATGGGGCGGTGAAAGGCAACCCAGGAAGAACAGGTTTGGAAGGAGTAATCAGGGATAGTAAAGGGAACATCATACGACTGTACGCAGAAAGCCTAGGCAACTCAACCAATAATGCCGCAAAATTTGGAGCCCTAGAGACAGGCCTGGAGATTCTCAGTTGGGAGGGGATGACGAACGCCATAGTGGAAGGAGACTCCGCGCTAGTCATCAAGACAGAGAGAAAACTCCAAAACAGTACCAGAATAGTTAAAATCCAAAGGCACTGGTGATTGGCCTACCCACTGAAAAAAATCCAGGAGCACTTGCAGACAGGGATCACTATGGAGTTACGTTGGGTGAGGAGGTCAGCAAATGGATTAGTGGATAGAATAACAAACGAGGGGGTCGAGAACAAAGGTCCAAAATTGGACACAATCTGGCGCAACACCCTGCAAGGTCAATTCCAGGCATATTGCACCCAACTTGCGGCAAAAGACTGGGACAACAGAAGTAATACGGAAGATTATGACAAGAATGGAGGTGCAGTAGACACTAAAGGACACGTAGGTCCCAGACAGAATCTGATGGCCCACCAATCAAATAAGGTTACAAATGCAGATGTAGATCACACATCAGGCGAAGGTACAACACCACGGTCTCGTCAATAAAAAGAAGTACAGAAGTTACCCATTGGAAAGCAGAAGAGATAACTCACAGGCGGCAAAGGATGAAGGACGATAGGTTACACCAAGGCCAAGTAGGAGCACACCTCACATAAGTACCGAGATGGGACGGGGAAAGGGATGGTGTACAACGAGTAGGGCAAAGCATTGGCACAGGGATAATGACAAGGTCATCAAGCGCACACGCTCTAGAATAGAGGATAATGACAGGAAGGACCACCTTGAGGAGCAGGCCATGATTGCAAGGATGGGACCGCAGTCGGGTTGGCTCCATAAAGGCAAGGACACCAGAACATACCACAGAACGAGGCATTGCAATTACAGGGGCCACCTTACTTACCAGAAGGAGGTGAAGCGGAACAGGGAAAGAACCCAACGTAAGAACCACCACATGCAAGTGAAGACGGTACGCATGAATAAAACCAGTAGCAAGAGAGGCCCCCGGGGGAAGGAACCTCCACAGAGCGCCCGATGGATGACAAGAATCGAACAGGTGGCCAGGGAAGCAAAGAGCACCTTCCTCACGAAGGTAGACACCAAGGGGAAGATGACCATTAAAAGATGGGAGGGAAAAATCAACAACGCCCACAGGGGCAAAGCCTGGTCAACACTAACCCAGGAAGAAGGGGGGATGACCCCGGAGCCACACAACCAAGGATAACCCTCTACCATAGGATGGTGGAGGAAGCTTGGAGAACCAAAATGATGATAGGTAAGATGTGTGTGGATCGGGGGGAGACCAACATGACGGAAACCAAAGAGTAGAAGAAAGAGCGCACATAAATTCTCAACTGCCTCAGTAACCTGGAGGTAGGGGTAAAAAGGCTGGTGGAGGACCAGAAAAGACAACGGGAGAAACTAGAGCGGATGGCAGGGCAATTTCATCTCTATCTACGCTACATCCACCATATAGATATCACTCCAGCCGACAGAAATGGAACCCTGGCATGCATTAGAAAGCTACTTCTAGTGGAACAGAGGGAGGAGGATGCGACACAGCAGGAAGGGGATGAAGAGCACCCCATCAACCTAGACTAGCACAGGACCCGCCCAGATCATGTCTCTCAGAGTAGGAGCTAACCCCACTATGTTTAGACTTTTTGATTTCTTTTGATGAAGTTTTTAGACTGGATTATGGTAGCCTGGGTTGGTTTCCCGTGGTGGCGATCCGAGCACATCTTGTTTATTTTCAGATACTGCATTCCAGGGACCCCGGATCTAGTTTTCGTTCAGGCAAATCCTGGGAGTCCATGCATTAGTTTTGTACTATAACCTTATAAACCAATCTAGATTCACACACTCATTTACAAAATAAAAAAAATATGGCAAGAGGATTCAATGGAAACTCATAATGGGAGGGAAAAGTCAAGGAGTGGACCCCTTTTCTTTTAAACAAAATACAAACACTCAAGTTGTGTTATTATTAGACTGAGGTTGCAGACCCAATTTACACCATTAAAATAATGTCAAGGAAGAACAACGTTGAAGACAGTTTGAAAAAAAAACTCGGCAAGATGTCATAATCTTTTGATGGATACTAACCAGAGAACCAAACAATGGATTATTCTGAACATTTTATTTTCAAAAGGAAAGAAAAGTTATAGAACAAATTCACAGGTAAGCAACATGCACATTCACATTCAAACATAGCTCCTTCTAAATTATAATTTCAAAAATAATGACATACATTTGATGAGTATAGGCTACGGTAACATACCTTCACTAACAACTTATTTTGAATCCCTTGAAAAAGTCAAGTTTCACTGTCAAACAATCATGGCCAGGGGTCAAATAGAACAATCTTTCTAGAGCTCAATTCCAAAACTAACAAAGTGAAAATGCTAGAATGTTCAAGGTGGTAACCTCAACGAAAATCCTGCATCCCATGCATTCAATGCATGGGACCTTACATCGCCTCAACGTTTACTCTTTTCTAGATCATACTTCCACTAATCAACCACAATGAATAGCAATACAACTTACCATGCCATGTATTCAATGGTTCACGTGATTCACATCCATGCCAACAAAGTCTTAATGCTATTTGGAAGGACAGCTAACCTCAACATAGTTTTCAATTAACCTACATCCAATTGCCAATTTAATGATGCGATGGTATATATTTGTCACGGTAAATGCTTAAGGCAATTTCGAATGACACCAACAGGCTGTATGAAATCAATATGAGAATACAATATGCCACATGCATTACGTTTGAAAAAAAAATCCACATTTTAAACTTCATCATACCACCTTTATTAATATGAACGACCTAATATATATGAAGGCCCGAGACTATCATAGAACATGTAAGGTCGGGTTATGATTTTTAAGTATCACTTCATGTTGGATCCTTATGGTATATCAACCAACCTTTCTAAAGTAAAGACCATCATATCAATTTGAACTTGAATTTGCACTTTATATGAGAACCTCAATATGATAACAACCTTTCAAAAGCATCGATTATTAGCACACGTTTTGATAGGATGGCCATGCATTTTTTGTCCATAACACGACAAACAATCATATATTTTAATCCACCATATATTGGAGAAACCAAACAAATAATCAATATGTAACAAGATACCTCCAATAATTGTAGTAAAATCAAGTAATATTATTAACTCTTATAACAAGGGGATTGTCAATTTTCTTTCTTTTGCTAGGGGGTCCACCTGTAGTTAATTATTTATAAAAAGTAGATAATAAAAATTTATAAAAAATGTGCCTTGCAATCATTTGTAGGCTTGGTGGCTTAATTGGTGATTTTATGAGTCAACAGATTGGTTATGGGAGAAATATGCTATCAAACCATCCTTCAAGGGTTCAATGCATCTCTCGCAAAGGAAGCCAAAACAAGGATCTTTATCCCTTATGGTTTCAAAATAGGTCATTATTTCGTCAAGGATGCATGGCAAACAAGGAAAGAGGGGCTCAACCATCTCAAATATAGGTTCCAAATTGGAAGATTTAGAAGGCATGATCCCAAAGGAATAGTTTTGCAACATGTTAAACAAGTGTCATATAGCTTGCCATATGGTCATGAGAGGTGGGAGGAGGAAGCATTCATTGAAAATTCCCAAAGCTAGGATGAGGTGTTAGAAAGAAGAAGCAACCCTTGTATAAATATTTTCAAAATCTTGTCTCTAGATGAACAAATGTTGGAGATAAACCATGGTGTAGTTTCTAATAGGGAAGTTGAGGAAGCAAGAAGACGTGAGGAAATTAGGTTGAGGGAAGAAGTAGAACAATGGGTCATTCAAGAGGAACATGTCGGATTGCATCAAGAGCGGGAACTTCAGCACAAAACAAAGGAATAATTATTGAAGAAATATGTTACTCGGAAAGAGAGAGTTGCAAGAGTAACACGAGAAAGAAAAGGAAGAAAAAATAATGAATAAAGAAGAAGAAAAATGAGATGCTTAAGAAAGAAGGCAACAGTAAGAAAAAGAGGATAAAAGGATCCAAGAAACCACAAAGAAATGGTTGGCAAGAAAGCATTAGACCAACAACAAGGATCCCAATCTACAAGGGGGCCTAAAAATGTTATTGACTTAACTAAGGAAGATGAAGAAGATGTACCCAAAGCAACCACACATGTAGAAGAGGAGGGTACTGATAAGATGAAATATTAAGCAACATGTCAAGATGAAGAACCATCAAAGATACAAGCAATTGATAAAGGTGAGGAAACATCAAAGACATAGCCACCTGATCAAGGAAAATATGATGAGAAGAAACGGACAATAGACCAAGTAAAATTTAAAGAACCCAAAGAGAAAGAACCAGAGGAGAAACGTGCAACAAATCAAGGTGAAAATCCTAAAGAATCCAGGTAACTGATAAAGGAAAAGAACCAGAGTTGGACCACTTTCACTGTATAGGAAGTTTGGAAAATATTTTTTCCTAGGGTGATCAACCTATCTCCAAGCCTATAGATGAAGTTGTTGACTTGGAATCCATTAGTTATGATTGGTGTCGATAGACCATTGTGAAGATACTGCAGAGGAAGTGAAAAATAAATGTTGACAGTAATGTAATATGCATTATCGATGAACTCATGTTGGATACAAAAAGAGAAAAGGTGAGTGAATTTATAACTGTTGGAGTAGTTATATCTCAAGCTATTATTGGCAAATCTAGAGTGGGTGACCATGAAGTCGAGGGCATGGAAAAAAATCTTGAGTTCCTTATAAATCAAGTGAATTATTACAAAGAATCCTAAGATGTTCTTACCCCTTTACAGAAGAGATTTTAGACATAGATATGGATCATGAGAAAGTGGAAAGAAATTTTCTAGTTAACATCATTGAACTCCAAGAAGAAATACAAAGAAGTTATGAGTTGGAATGCAAAGCAAGGTAAAACACGTGATCATATCAAATATATAGAAGAAATTCAAAAAGGTTGTGGTGAAGAGGACCATGATATCAAGATTATGGCAGAGGATGAAGTGGCCATAATAAAAGGAGTAGTGTAGTACTAGGGAAATTGGCCACACCATCTCAAATTCAAGTGAATGATGAATGGACACCTTGCTCGAAACTATGGGATTCTATAAATAAAGTCATGGCAAAAAATGGTTTGCCTAGTTTCGGCCAATAGATGAAATAATCACAAAATTCAAGAAAATTGCAGATAAATAGGAAGCAAATGTTAGAACTGTCACTTCAGTAAATCGTGGCCACATATAGAAGTATCTGGTTAGAGAAGTCAAGACAGCTATCGGGCTATAATTGTAAGTTTTAAACTTGTGAAGTAAAGCAATGCATATAGATTCTTAAGCAAGACAGAAATTAATCAATGGCTCATACACAGAGTACACAGAGATTTTATACCGGAAACCCTCAATCGGGAAAACCTTTCTTATATTCATTATATAGAATTTCACCATTCACCATACAATATATACAATGTTTTTAGGTATTTCGTAGATACCAAAACCCTAATCCCTTAATCCGAGATTAATTTACAAATCCGCTAAAAATAGCAAAAACCGCCCAAAAAACAAATTTGGGGGCACTGCCCCGAACCCCATCGACCCCGGGATACCACCCATTGTCGAACGTTGTGCATAACCAGGGGAGGGCATACCTGCCCCCCCCTGGGACCCCCCTAGGAAAGCGCCCGGCGCACATGGCACAAACAAAGCACTAGTGCGAGGGATCGTCATATGCAGTTGTCGAACCTGACGCGCCCACACACACACATGCAAAGAATACAACACATACCCAACGTTCTCCCACTTGTTGTTTTCTTTTCATCCAGTGGTCCAGGGGATTATATAATCAACAATCCAAGGCAGCAATGCCCATTGTTACTCTACACCAGAAGAACTTTTCTATGCTCACAGACTTTGTCAATGAATCTGCAACATTCTTCAAAGTGTCAACCTTTTCGAGCAACACCTTCTTTTCCTCAACCATGTCTCTCACAAAGTGATATTGAACATCAATATGCTTTGTCTTCGAATGATAAGCTGGGTTTTTTGCCAGGAATATTGCACTCTGACTGTCACAATCTAATCTCACTACTTTTGTACCAACCTAATACCTGAACACGATCTTTGTAACCATACTGCTTCCTTGCTTGCATGAGTGGCTACCATGTATTCATCTTCTGTAGTTGAGAGTGCCACTACAACCTGTCTTTTGTTCATCCAACTNCTTTGTCAATGAATCTGCAACATTCTTCAAAGTGTCAACCTTTTCCAGCAACACCTTATTTTCCTCAACCATGTCTCTCACAAAGTGATACAGAACATCAATATGCTTTGTCTTCGAATGATAAGTTGGGTTCTTTGCCAGGAATATTGCACTTTGACTGTCTAATCTCACTACTTGTTGTACCAACCCAATACCTGAACACAATCTTTGTAACCATACTGCTTCCTTTCTTGCATGAGTGGCTGCCATGTATTCAGCTTCTGTAGTTGAGAGTGCCACTACAACCTATCTTTTGCTCATCCAACTGATTGCTCCTCTAAATAGGTTAAACACATACCCACTTGTAGATCTTCTGCGATCCAAATCTCCAGCCCAGTCTGCATCAACAAAGCCATGTATGTCCACCACTCTGTCTAATCCTGGTCTTCCTTGGTAGCACAATCCATAACTGGTGGTGCCACGAAGATACCTGAAGACCCTCTTTACTGCTGTCCAATGCTCCTTCCCTGGTTTTGACATATACCTGCTCAAAACTCCCACTGCATGTGCAATTTCCGGTCTAGTACAAACCATTGCATACATCAAACTACCAACTGCACTGGCATATGGAACATGGGACATGTCCTCTTCTTCTTTCTGTTTCTTGGGACACTGATCTGCAGATACCTTTACACCTATAGGAATAGGAACCTTGACCGGTTTACTTCCATGCATATTAAACCTCTGCAATATTGTTTCAACATATTTTCTTTGATTCAACCAGAGTTTCCTGTTTGCACGATCTCTTTTAATCTCCATTCCTAGAATGAAGTTAGCACCACCGAGATCCTTCATGTCAAATTTGGAGGATAGCTGCGATTTCACCTCCTTGATAACATCCATGTTATTTCCTACCAACAACATGTCATCAACATACAACACTACATAAATGAAGTGATTACCAACCTACTTGGAATATACACAGTGATCAGCCCTGCTTCTTACAAATCCCAATCCAAGGATGTATGTGTCAAACTTTTGGTACCACATCCTAGGTGATTGCTTCAGACCGTATAGTGACTTCTTTAGCTTACAGACTAGCTCTTTCTTTCCCTTCACTACAAATCCTTCTGTCTGCTTCATGTAGATTTCTTCTTCCAGATCCCCATGTAGGAATGTTGCCTTCACATCCATTTGTTCCACTTCAATATCAAAAGCAGCAACAATAGATAAAAGAAATCTAATAGAAGTTAACTTAGCAACAGGAGAAAAAATATCACCAGAGTCAATTCCCTCTACCTGGGAATAACCTTTTGCTACTAACCAAGCTTTGTATTTCTCCACATTACCTTGTGCATTAAACTTCTTCTTGAACAACCATTTTCTACCAACCGATTTTCTTCCAGCTGGAAGCTCAACTATATCCCATGTCTCATTCTTATCCAAGGCATCCATTTCTTCAAACATGGCCTTCTTCTAGAGTTTACTATCCTCTAAATTCACTGCTTTCCTGACAGTTCTGGGATCATCATCAGTAATAGATAAAGCAAAATTGGAATGAAAATCAAGTGGACTATACCTTTCTGGTTGCCTTCTATCTCTCACTGATCTCCTCAATACTGGGGTATGAGGTTCTTCTTCTTCTTCTTCTTCCTTTGCTTCCTCTTCTTCAGATGATTCAGATTTTGCATCATCCAACTCAAGCTCTATTTTCTCAAGTTCGTCTTGCGTTGGTGGGAATTCCTGTTTGGACACATCTTTTACCTCTCTGAAAACAACATCTCGACTGTAAACAATTTTCTTGGTTTCTAGGTTCCATAGCTTATAACCTTTCACACCATCTTTATAACCAATAAAGATACACTTTTCAGCTTTATTATCCAGCTTACTCCTATTTTCCTTTGGAACATGTACATAAGCATCACAACCAAACACTCTAAGATGTTGAATAGAGGGTTTATTTCCAGACCATACCTCGTGTGGAGTTGTATCATCCAACACTGATGAAGGTGATCGATTGACCAGGTAACATGCTGTACTCACTGTCTCTGCCCAGAATTCTTGTCCTAACCTGGCACCGCTGAGCATGCTCCTTGCTGTTTCCATCAGTGTCTTGTTCATCCTTTCTGCAACTCCATTCTACTGAGGAGTGTATGGAGTAGTCTTCTGCCTTGATATACCACATTTCTTATAGAATTCTTCGAATTCATTTCTGCAGAATTCTCCACCATTATCTGTTCTCAATACCTTTATTTTCTTCTCTGTCTGATTTTCTACCAGAGCCTTAAACTCTTTAAATTTATCAAATACCTCAGATTTATTTCTAAGAAAATAAATCCATGTGTTCTATTGTTCCTGAGTCTGTACTAAGGCTTAAAGTACAGTGTCAAGGCATCCAAAAGTATGTGAAAGATGAATACGAGGATAAGTCATCTTCGGTATGAGAAACTAGAGTAGATTTCTACGTTCTCGTCGTCTAGCTTCCAACTGCTCTTGAGTAGTTATATCACGCTCAATGGATGCCCATGAACGCTCGAGTTCTTCCCAGGTATTAGCGGTTTTGAGGATTGTATCGAAAATATTTAAAGCGATATGTGTTTGATTAGATAGCCCGGGTTCAATATTAGGTTGCGTAGCTGTAGGTACAGTCATTTGAGGAACAGTAACCGTAGGAAATAATTTAACGAGATATTTCAGTGTTGTTTCAATTTGGTCGAAATAAAGAGAGATTTTTACATTTTCTGAACGAAATAAAGATTGCAAAAGAAGGCCCTTTCCCGTAACTGTATTATAATTTAGTATAAAGTGTGATACAAAAGAAAAACATTTAGCTGCATATTAACATGAGGTTCCTGTCAAAAGAAAAGTCACATATAAGCAGAAGAATAAATCGGTGAGGAAATAACCGACGTAGATGAGAGTAAACGTAGAATTCTGAAAATGCAAATTGGTCTTACACCCACTGATAGCCGGTGCAGAGGAAAAAAAATAGACAGAGACAGAAAACCAGAATTCTTTTGTTATAGTAGTGGTCGTACTAAATTATAACAAAGCACATCAGCTATGAATGAGCGAAATGAAATAAAACATAAAACACAAAGAAGCAAACTTGATAATACAGTCTGGACGGAATCGAGAATCTTCAAATTGCTTGTATAATAACTTCTTCCACTGTAAAACTCTATTACAATCGATACCAAAAAGGTCCAGCCTCTTCTTCTTCTTTTTGTGTCCCTTTATACAAACTTTTAAAAGTGCCAGGTGCTTGCCTTATGCGTGATTCAGCGTGTATGATACATTTGTCCACAATCTGGGATGCAAGCTGTGAAGGCTCCGCTTGACAGCTGGGAGGAGCGATATCACTCCATCTCTTCTACTCTATTTTCAAAAAGTGTCAGGCGCTTGTCTTGGCGTGGATTTGGTGCATATGATACATTTTTCCACGAACTGGGATACAAGCTGTGAAGGCTCTGCTTGACAGCTGGCTTCGATGAAATAGCACTCTCGGGCCAACTGTGGAAGTTTATCACCTATTTGTGCATCAATGATATCAAGAGCGCTGAGTTGTGCGCTTGGTTGAATCAAATGTTTATCAACCTGAGCCATGTATACCCTGTCCATCTTAGAGATATCTGTCGAATCTCTTTCATTCTTCTCCTTTAGATCGAGGGAGATCTGATCTACATTCATTTGTCTTAACATTTCTGAGTCACCTCCACTTTCCATCCCTAACAGCTTGCCATCTATAGCATTGAAAGCTTCTTCTAATGAATTTGTTACTTTTTGGACCTGTTCCTTGCTTAAGGTAATATTTTGTTCCCAATCCTTTAGCAAAATATTACCTCTAGTTTGTTCAGCGATGGTGAGTCCAGGAGGGCCTGCTACAAATCTGTTGTTAGTAGCTATTACCGCCTCTTGAAAAGCGACCCGAGCAACCTCTGCGTTCCTTTCCTTGACAGTCAGATTTTCTGAAATACGATGCATTAACACACAGTCTTCTCGGATCACCCCCACTTTGTCTAACAGAATTTGTTGTACAGAAGAGATCCTGCCCCTGATATCAATCGCCCGGGACTTAAATCCCTCGACGTCAATCATTTTTCTCTCAGAAACCTCTAACTGAGCCTGTAACCCTGTGATCATACTCCTCTGCTAAATTGCCTATGTCCGACCATCTCGGATCACTGAATTTGCTTGTTCCAACTTGGTTTTGAGAACCTCAATTTCCTTTTGATCAGCCAATCGAGCTAGTTCTATTTCTCCGCTCGCCTGATTCTTGGCGCTTTCTGCAACTGAAGCTAATCGGGCTTCGAGTGTCTTGATCAGGCAATTCTTTCATTTGAGCTGATTTTTCAATATCCCGACCGAGAATTGATTTGTCGTCGCATACGCTCCTAGCGTCCCTGCGATCTCTGTGGCGAATTCTTCACTCTTTTTATTCTTCCCATCTGTCATCACTTTGAATTTTTTAGCTGTTGATCCTTCATCTTGGTAGAACTCCCTTTTCACAACTGCTTTCCTCTTTTTGTCAAAGAAGAATTCATTTGGGGGAAGATCTTCTGCTCTGATAGGCATTAGCTCCTCACCGAAAATCCATCCCTCCTCTATATTCCCTTGCGTTGACTGCAAGGGGGTGACAGAAGTAATGGGTTCCCTGATCTGTTTCGCTGCCTTCCCTGGTGTGATGACTGAGTCTTGCTCCTTCGAAGGATCCGAGGTCTTCGTCTCGGTTTCGAGACTCTGGGTTTCTGGCGGGTCTATGTTCTTAACTTCCATCTCTGGACTATGCTCCCTGGATGGATCTTTGGTCTCTTCCTCTGCTTCGGGATTCTTCCCAGACCCCCCTTCTTGGTGTTTTTCGAGGTTAGGAATTTGCTCTTTGGAACCTTCAGCATCCTTCCCTTTTTCCTCGGAAAGACCCAAACCTCCCAGCACAATGGGGAGACATCTTTTTCTATGCTCCCGAAACTTTAGAACAGAGGCCATGTCCTCGGGTGCTAAAGATCGGATCCAAACTAGCACTTCCCCGTAAGATCTCACCCCTCAGAAAATGTCATCCAAGGGTGAACACTCATGTTCAAACCTTTTCAGCCCACAATTTGCTAAATGGTTGCTTACAATTTTCTTAGGATCATGTTTTTTATATTCAATGGAGACTAAACTCAAGTCTTCCAGGGCTGTAGCCTCAGCTTTTGCATGCTCGAAATCCAACAAAGAATAAGAATTAAGACAAATAGGGAAAAACGACCATACCTTCTTCGAAGATGCTTTGAGCTCTTTACTTACTCCACCGATCACTGTTTGTCGGGCAATTTCGCGACAAGACAGCTTGTCGGGGTTGAACAGTGGTAGTGCAAAAGGAGGAACAACAGCTCCGAAGACTCTAAAATAGGAAAACTCTTCTTCTACGTACCAGTTTTCTATACCACTCAGATTTGCAGCGATGCTGTCCGAGATCCGAGGTGGCAAAAGACCAAAAATGACGACGTGCAGGGGCACCATCACCCAGTTGAAAATTTCATAAATGAATTTGTTCGCTTTATCCTCCCACAGCTTGTCGTGATACTCGTGTATAGTTTTTTCATGTGTTGGATTCCAAGCCCAATTCATCAAAGGGAATGGAGTCATGGAACATATTACGTCCATGATATACGCAGACATGAAAAATGAGGCTGGTTTTCCATTGTCCTTTTGCTCCCGATACTCGGTGACTCTGTTGAACAAGCTGTCTGAGAGCATCTTCGCCCAGTTGAAGGAGCATCCTTCAGCAACCCGAAATATGAGAGGCACCCAAGAGATATAAAAATGTGATGTATCCTCTGCTCCGAAAAGTCGGCATGTCATCATTGCCACATACATGTATTGTGGCTCCAACAAAGCAATTGAATATACACCTTTGTCATTTGCTCTGAACTTCGCGGTGCGCGAAACCCAATCTTTAATCAAACTGAGCATAGTTTTGTCAAATTCAATGCACTCCTTCTGTTTGAACTTCTCCAGGAAATCAGCACCATACGTGTATTCAGATTTTGACGGAAGTTTATACATGCCTTGGATGTGCTTCGGTCTGAAAGTCCCTATCGAGATCCGCTGGTCGTTTTGGATAGTTCTGGTGGGCAATTCTATGTGATCCAAAGCCCATCAGATCATATCATAATAGGGGAGCAACCGTAGTCTGGTTGCTATCTTATGCATCCCAGATTGAACAACAATCTTATATTTAGTGTTCAAATCATCCTTTTCATTGTCATTGTCGTCGGAATCTGAATAATTTACCAACTCAGTTTGCAGAATATCTGAAATGAACGACCAGGTAGGTATCGAACCGCCGCTTCGGGGTGAAGTATCTGAGACATTGTCTGAACCCTGCGCTGCAACCTCGACATTCGCTTTCGTAGCTTTCCGTGTAGCCATGGCTGAAGCTTTCTTTTTCGCTCTTCTGCAATAGACCTGTGTATACATGCAGAAATTCGTTCACTCGGAGTAAGGTGAGATCTGTGTGCTTGCGAGAAATTTTTAAAATAAAATGAAACTCCCGTATATATTTGACAACTCTGTATTATTCGAATTAAGTCTGTCAAATCGCAATTAGAAACAATTTATTGCGTGAATCCGATCTCGTTTATTCGTGGATTTACCCTAATTTTTCATTAATGTCATCAATGTTTGGCGGCTTGACAGGCAGTTGGGGTATGGAGAGAAGCAGGTGCTTTGGGAAATGCGCAAACCTCGATGTGCAGGATGGGACGCATCTCGTTTTATTTTAAAATTTCAAACTTAGCAATGTTAAACATTTTCTCGCTTATCGCTGCATCGTGGATTTCTTTTCAACATTTTGACTCTTCAACTTGCGAGACTGTGAGTGCCGATTTTAGCTTAATTAACAGTAACCGTGATTTGGCGCATCCTTAATTATATAATTAATTCATTTCTCCATATCGCGACTCGGAAATTTGAAGAGAGATTTTTTGGAAGAATAATATGCCGAGTCGCGATATCGTGATGTGGTGATAATTAAGGCTCAAATTATGGAAAGAAAATCTTAGATTAGGCCACTAATTAATCTTGCTATAATCATGTCGCAACCTCATGAGTCGGGATTTTAGATGCCTTAACTTTATGAAAGAAAGTGACGAGTGGCGAAATGCCGAGCACCAAATTTAACCACGGTTAGTTTTTTGACCTTTAATCTTTGACCAAGGTTATCACAAGAATCATCGCATTCTCGGCTCTTGGGGTTGTAAAAACAGAAACTTGGGTTTGACGAATGCCAAGACGCGAACTCCCGACAACGTCCATTCATGAGTTACAAGATTTAACCTAGTTAATTTCTTGGGCGAAAATTGAAAATGATTTCACTATTTCGTGACTCGGGACGTGTGAACTCAAGGTTTAAAGTATCTGACCCGCGAGACCCCGAAATGAAACAAAAGAGGGAACATACTCATGAAAATGGATCTGTTTTGAAAGTAGGAAAAGCATTTCTGTCCAAGTGACAAGATTTTCAGAGTTTTAAGATCTCGGAAGGAAAAAATAAAGTCGACTTAGATTTCAAGTTTCAAAAATTGAAAATTTTTTTGGAAGGTAAAAAACAAGGGCGGCTCCAACATGTTCCTTGAAAAATTATCTATGAATGAATCATAATACACAGATTTACCTAGGGATGTAATAGGAACATGTCCAAACACATTACTGTGTATCAACTCTAAGATCCCCTTTGCTCTTGTAGCACCAGATGGGAATCTTACTCGATTTTGTTTACCATATATGCATTTTTCACAAAAATCAAAATCTAGAGTGCAGTTAGACATACCTTCAATCATACCTTTACCGTGTAGTTTTCGAAGGCCCTTTTCTCCAATATGCCCCAGTCTTTGATGCCATAGCATGGTCTTCTTTTCTGGGACAGTATTGGTCTTGTCTCCTTCATTTTTCTGCTCAAGGACAACATAACTGTTACAACCATTAGTATAAGTTCTTCCCAACAACTTGTACAGAGTTCCACAATGAACTCCCCTCATCAACACCATTGCTCCTCGTACCATCTTGCCAATGTTCTTTTTAAATAAAGTTTTCACTCTTGCATCACTCAACTTGCTTACAGATATTAGGCTCCTGGCTAGTTTTGGAATGTGTAGAACCCCAGGAAGAGTTCTAATCCTTCCATTGTTTAGCAACAACTTAACCCTTCCACGTCCCAAGATTTTTGCTGTCGAGTCATCTCCTAGGAATACATCACCACCATCATATTTTTCATATTTAGAGAACCACTCCCTGTGAGGAGTCATATGGTATGATGCACCTGAGTCGATCAACCATACATCATGGTCTGCATGTGTACTTGTAGATGCTAGGTAAACATCACCTCCTTCTTCAATGGAGGTTTTCACCTCCATGGAAGAGGTACTATCAGATTCCTTTGGTTTTTCAACCTTCTTAGACTTGCAATATTTCTTATAATGCCCTGTTTTACCACACTTCCAACATTTCCTCTAAGATTTTCTTGGAGACTTAGATCTACCTGTAGATTTAGATCTCCATCCTGAATGCTTACCAGGGTTCCTGTCTTGGGTACGCCCTCTTACAAATAAAGCATCTGTGCTATGACCATCCATGCTTTTTCGCCTCATCTCTTCAGATAACAAGGATGCAACTACATCCTCATACTTCAATGTAGATTGAGTGGTACTACCTATTTCTACAACCAGATTATCCCAAGAGTCTAGCAAAGAACATAACAAAGTAATACACTTATCTTCTTCTGCAATCGTAATATTAACAGATCCAAGTTGACTTACCAGAGTATTAAAGGCATTTAGATGTTCTGTCACAGAATCTCCATCTTCCATCCTAAGATGATACAACTTCTTTCG
>JASDQU010100023.1:0-10247 GCA_032191745.1 Picea mariana | reverse complement strand
CTCGATATCTATCATCCACCTCCATATTTTGAATAGGAGCACTACTAATAGTTGAAGTTGTCTGCATGGTCGGAGTGGGAGGGTTAACTAGAGGAACCAAAGGAACTCCAGAGTTGTTGGGAACTGATTGTCGTATCAGGCCACCAACGCCTTTATAAGTCTCTTGAACCACTACTCCCCTAGTCTTGCTACTAGATACATGCCTTGATAGAGAAACATGCCTTCCCATAGGGGCCTTAGAGGTGCCCTCCTTAGAAACATGGGAAGAACCAACTCAGAAACTTGGTTGGCTAGATGGGGCCACCGATGTTGAAGCACCTACATCACCTAAATATGGAGGAACCCTTGGAGGGGGATTCCGATGGGGACAATCTCGGATGAGATGATCCTGAGCTTGGCAGGAAAAGTAGGCATTTAGCAAATTTAGATAACATACTTTTTGTTGTCGAAGTCCATCCACAGTCATCATAGAAATAAACAATGACAGATTCTTCTTCAGATCAACCTCCACACAAACTCTTGGGTTAGGTCAAAAAGAGTTACGCTTGTCGTATGGGATCAAAACCTTACCAGACCGATTAGCAAACAAATCTTAAAAAGGCCTCAAATCAGTAGGCAACACAAGAAACTTGATCCACAATGGGTAGTTCGCTTGACCACGATCCTCTAGGTTAAAATCAACTCTCCATGATTGCACATAAGCTAGAGAACCTGCAATATTTCATGTACCATACTATAGAACTTGTCGAGCTAATGATTCAGTTTTGAACATGAGACAAACATATTTATACCCCAAACCCCAATACGAATTCAAAGAAACTCCTTTCGCCTCCTAGTTCAACAAACACCATTTATTGAATGTTGCCTCATCTAGCATGTGGTGAAGGAAATACAATATCACCCCATGAAGCTCTAAATTTTGGCATCCCTCTACATACTCCTTGTTATTGGCTAAAAAAAAATTGAAATCCCCTTCACCAAGATCCACATTGTTATGAGTGGTAGGGATCTCAGTTGTTTAAGAGTCGGGGGCTAAACAAGTAGGCTCAATCGAAGGAGGCACCTCACCAAGTTCGATGAGCAACTTCCCATTAATTCTAATAGAGTCTGGTTGAGCAGCAATGATTTGAAACTCTGGCTACAAATATGAATAAATAGTAACCAAGGCAAAAACATCATTTTGGGCTTCGAAGTCATTACCTACACTCTCATCTGGGTCAGATTGAGAATCAGATAAGCCCAATGGGTTGAGATGAGGCAACGGGGGCCATTCTACTGCATTGCCAACTTGTGGAACCACAATTGTAGAATTTTTTTCATTAAGAGACACTGCAATGTTGTAGGATCCTTCTAAATCATAACAATCAAGTGACACATGTTGCAAAGGTGAGCGTTCTCTTGATTGATTGCGCTCGGGAAACCCTTGTTCGTTAGAATGACCAAGAGAGTGGCCTCTGGAGGCAGATCAACCCTTAGATCTGTATTGATTGTGGCCGACCATAACCACACAAAAAAATGAAACCATCGGACTCCAAGAAAACCACCCAAACGCATGAGTCACATAAAGTAACTTAAGCTCTTAACTCCGTCTTCAATAGTGGCAAATCTTTCCTTGCCTACAACTAACACAACCAACAACTTAAAAAATTATGGCCATGATTCCAATGAACATGGCTAAGAGTTTTACTAAGCTAACCTAATTACTAGGATTATTCCAACTAAAAGATTTAACCTGTGACTAAGATTCTACCCTAGTAGCAAATAATCTCAACTCTTGCACACTCATGAGCATCTCAACTCTTGCACACATTCACCAATAACCTATGTTACTTATATAATTACAAAAATCATTAAAATAAATTAAATTGTAAAATAATAATTATAAGTTTAAGAGTAAAATAAAGTAATTATTAATATAAAATATTTTTTTAAATAAAATGTTTTTCAATTGTATTAAAAAGAGTTGCAATTAACATGTATGATAAATTATATAAAAGTTGTGAAATATTCTCTCTCCTTCCTATGTAAAGTGGGTAGATTCTAGAGACTACATTTTTTTAGTTTCTTTTTTATTATTTATTTATTTTTGGGTTATGATAAATTATATAAAAGTTGTGAAATATTCTCTCTCCTCCCTATGTAAGGTGAGGTGAGTAGATTCTAGAGACTATATTTTTTAGTTTCTTTTTTATTTTTTATTTATTTTTGGGTTATATAAGTATATCTTTATGATCCGGTTATATAGTAAACAATAGAAACAATACATATTTCAACTATTAAGGATTTATATTTTCTTCTTCATCGATTCTTTTATTTCAAGGGAAGATTCCTTCTCAACGTTGGCTAGCTTCTCTGGGTTTGCCTTAGGAGGGGTGGCCTCAATGCCTCCAAATTCGTGTAGTGAATTTGAAACTTCTACCCATTGGGTGATTTCTATTTAAGGTTGGTCATTTAGTGCTATATTGTTTTGGTCTATCCTTACAAGGTGATTTCATGGTTTTTATGTGTTTTTTTTAATAGTCAACCAAGGTTTTTAGCATATTGATTTTAGAGAAGGGAAATTCTTATGTTAAAGCTATCAAAATAGGGCTTTTGGCTTTTTATGGGGTTCCATATTCTTGTATTTTCTTGGCTTGATGACTCATGTCCTCTCCATCTCAGACTCTTCTTTCATTTAATCTTTTTGACCAACTAAAAGCAATTTGAGGAAGATTGGGTCACCTTTTGATTTTTCACCTTTTCTTCTTTTGCTTAGGGTTACTTAGGCTTTCTTTTCTTCTTAGGTAGACTACTATTAAATAGCCTATTTATCAATATATTCAATAATGTTAGGCAGTGCCCCTCGTAAAGAAGCTTTTGGTTCCATTGGGTTCCTTCCCATTCTAAAGATATATTGTTAGAAAGCCCCTAGCTAAAGTTTGTCTTTACATGGATTAGTGTAAAGGAGAATAAACCCTCTTCATCTTTGCAACCATTGCAATACATATAATCACCTAATTTATTTTTTATTTGAGATAGAACATCATCCTCACATATTTGCATGGGTGAGTTTGGAAGTCTCACCTAGATCGAGGTTGATGTAGATTTTGGGTTAAATTTAGGAAACCATGGGGTAAAGAAGATAGTTGCTCTTTCCACGAACATGGCCCATCTTTTAGTATCCTTTTGTGTCTCCTCTTCACTTGAAAATAACACAGTGAAGAAACCCCTTTCACAAAACATGACATCAAGATCACCTCCCCATTTGTCATTTAACTAGTTCATGATAGTGTGAGCGATGACTAGAGACCATGATCTGACCAACTAAGCCTTTCTTTGATCAACATGAGACAATTTATTTTATCTGGGATGAATTAAGTTGGACCGCTAACAGACCAACTACCTTCTCCACTATAAATACTCGTGGAATTAGTTGTTCAAATTGGACTCACAAAGCAACTCTTAATCTCAACAAGGAGGTATGTGGAGTAAGAGTGTCTTTGATTGATTTTTATTGTAGTATGCTCATATGTCTCTTATGATTCCAACTAGAGTAGTATCACAACAATAAAAAGGGTTGGGCTATTCGTTTGCAAGGATTCCTATGGCGGTTGGGGAAAACCCTAACCTCTAGATGACAAAATTCTCACTCCATATGCAATCCACAACATATAATGGAATCTGATAAATATAATAATGTAATAATATTTTGTAATATCACAAAGATGCCATTTTTTTTTTTGAAATACATATCCTAGGGAAGCCCACCAAGCACTTCCCTCCATTCTAAGGATGGTACCAAGGTAAATCAAATTCTTTAGGGTTTAAGGTCAATGCAACAATATACTCAGCTCAACATGTCACTTATAAGAATTGAATTCCAAGTGGGCACCATAACACTCCTCTCAATCACCCAATTGACACACAAATGCCAATCATATATTAAAGATGCTCACTAAACATAATATTAATATTGGAAGTTAGAAAAAAAACATATATTTATTCTAAATTAAAAAAAAATAAAAATATATATATATATATATATATAGTATGTTTTACTAATTCGAATAATTATATTAATTAATGTAAAAAATATAAAAAGTTAAAATAATATTACTAGTTATTTTTATACTATATCTTATAACATTAATGTATCTAATTACAAATTAAAAAATATAAAAAATTAGAATAATATTAATAATTATTTTTAGATTATATCATATAAAATTAATGTACTTCTACAAATTATCATTATAATAAGTTTTTTTTCATAATAATATTTTTTTCTCATGTGAATTAAATTAGTTAATTGTCAATTGGATTTAGCTTGAGCCGTTCAGAGAGGGAGACTTATATTCCCTATTAAAATCAATTTCAACAAGTGTTTGACGGTTTCCCCCAAACATTTAGATATAAGAGGGACATTGAAAAGTAGGTAAAAAGTGGATTAATGAGTTTACTTATTTATTTACTTATTTTCTCTTCTTTCAAAGGTGACAAAACTTATCACAACTTAATTGTCAACAAATAAAGAAAACAATCATTATAGATTATTCATGAATGCGGGACTCATCACCGTCAAATTCATCTAAATTTTGTGTTATTAACCCATTTCTTTACACCCAAAGAAGATGAACCACACTTAACCAATCAATTTTTTTTTTAACTTTTACTAAAAAGGTGGCGTCAAGCTAAATAATTTTGGGAAAAAAAACCATTTCAACTAATAAGTTGTTGTTATTATTTTTTAGATAAGATTATTTTAAAATTTTCATTTGATATTAAGAAGAATATGATTTCAAATTTGAAGAACATCGGGTTATTAGAATTATTATAACAATATTGTAAATAATTAAATTACACTAATTGAAAATGAATAAATAACCAATATAAATTGTTTAAAACTATAATTTTATAACTCATTATTATTATTTTTATATAAAAATATAATTTTTAATCAAAATATCAAATAAAGTTGTTGAACAAAATACTTATATTATGATTATTCAGTAAAGATAAAGTTATATTAATTGTAAATATTATTAATTTAAAATAACAAATATTTTAACTTTTGTTATATTAAAAACAATAAGATCGTGATTATGAAGAAGATGGTTAATGTTCATTGAGACCAAGTTTGATCTATTGGATTTAAGAAAAGTAAGGAAATACTTGGATTGCTTTAAAAAAAATTGTGCTTAAAAAACTTTAAGAGAAGTGTTCTTAGATCACCATAGTTTTGATGAGATAAAAGGTTAGGAATGTCATTATTATAACAAATATTTTGAAAATTGTGATATAATGTGGGTGTTAAGAGAGTGCTTTTCATCTTCAACCCTCTTAGTGTCACAAAGATGACAAATTCTTTCAATCCATGATGTTTTGGGAATTGTTTAACACCTTGTTTCACTATGAAGCTAGTGAGAGTTTGTGCTTATTTTAGCAATGTTGATTTTCTTTTTTAGCTAGACAAAACATAAAGATACTTTTAATTTTCTAGATTAGGTTCTTCACCTCCTTGTAGTATCGTAATTTTCTTTTATCCTATAATGATTTCTTGCACCACAATTTCTTCTTAAATTTAGATGTAATAATATTTTTAATATTATTGTTATTCTGCAGATCAAGTTGCAAGTGGTTTTGACCGAAGTTTGAGGCAATCTTAGGAATCCTCTTGTCTTTCATGTTGTTAATCTTATTCTTGTACATTAGGTACCTAGTCATAGTCGTGCTTTCAATGGGGGAAAGACTCACTTCTACGAGGAGGATAAGACATGGTGAGTTTTTAATTATGAGATGATAAGTTATAAAACACTTTTGGATTTCATCTATCTTTTTCCATGATTCTCCAGAGATACTACAACTCTAAAATTCACAACCATATAAGATAGCATGAGTGAGGAGAGTCTCAAAGAGGAGTTTCTTCTTATCCCATAGCCAAAGGTATGCTAATTTATTGTTTTCAAGTCCATAATAAGCTTTCCACCCTCCATTTATCCTTTTCTCAATGTTATAGTTCCAGTTAAGCTTGTGATGAAGATCAATCATGAGATATTTGTATGAAGTCACTTCCTCCATGTTGTTGTTGTCACACATGAAATTAGTGTAAGTGATCTTTTTTAATTTAGTTATCATAACCTTCATTTTGTTAGTGTTAACAATCATACCTGTATAAGAGTAGAAGTAGTTGAGGATTTTTAGTTGCTTGTTAAGATCATGGGGACTCCTTGCCATGAGAACAATATCTTTGGCATAAAGAAGAAGGATGATGACTATACCAGTTAGAGTCGGGCCAACACAACTTGCTTCTTTCAAACAACCCCCCAACTTGTCAATGTAAATGACAGAAAGGGTAGGGGACATGGGACAACCTTTCTTAACTCCTATACTACAATTAATGTCTTCTGACCAACACTCAATGTTGCTAAACTTGGAAATAACATTCTCCTACAACCTTACTGTAGCCACTCTCAACTCGAAATGAACTTTTAGCTCTTCTAACCTATTCCAAAGGTTAGTCTTGGGCACTATGTTAAAATATTTTCAAATGTCGATGAAACAACACATGAGATTGATTTTATTATTGCGACACTCTTTCGCAATAATCTTAAGTGTAGCAAGGTGGCCCATAGTTGAATTATAGCTCTTAAATCTGGCCTTGGCTTTAGTTCTTTTTCCATGGCTTTCTAGCCATAGGTTGAGCTTGTTTTCCAAAATAATTCCATATAACTTGGCTGAAAGGGGACTAGTCATAATGGTCATATAATTAGAGGTGTTAATTTTATCCCCACTTTTAAAAATAGGTACAACGGGGCTTTGAGTCTAAGGTTTAGGAAAGCCTCGCTTGACTACTAAATTGAAGAGCTTGTGGATGTGAAGGATGAGGATAGACCCTTCAAATTTTAAGATTTCTTTTTGGTAGCTTTCGATGTCCTTAGCTTTCCCTTTTGCAAGCCACTTAACCCCAAACTCCATGTCTTATATAGACAAATATTCCTCTTCTATAGAAATGGTTTGAATGTTATCCATGACATTAGTGGATTCATAGAGATTTTCAAGGTAGGAATTCCAGTCCCTCAAGGGAATCATATTATTCTCTTGAGTTTTGCGAGTCCGAATTTGCCTCTAGAATTTCTTAAAATCTAGCTTAAATAGGTGCATAAGCTTCTTTTGCTTTTTATTTTTATTTTTTGTTAGCTAAATATCCTTGACTTGCGGGATTGGCCTGTGGTGTAGATGCCACGACCCAGGGGCATCTAAGTCGTCAAAATCACCTGGGGATCGCACCTGACCTGGATCACACCAGCCCTTAACATAACTGGATTTGAGGTGTCCCCAGGGGTTTCGAACTGATGACTTTCACTTACGAAGTGCCTTAACAACGCACTCCCTCACCGACTGCTTTAGACCTCAAGGACTTTCTCTTGCTTTTTATTAATATAGTACCTTTCCCCCCTTTTAATTAAGGTTTGTATCTACTTATCTTGTCAAATTTTAAAGACTCATTAAAAACATCCCTAATAACTTTTCTAGAAAAAAAACCAAGAATCCTACCATTTTCTTTTTATTTTTACATAACACCTAAATATTAAAAACATCCCTAATAAATTTTCTAGAAAAAAAACCAAAAATCCTACCATTTTCTTTTTCTTTTTACATAACACCTAAATATAAAACTGGATAAAATATGAATACATTCCACTTTTAAATATAAAATTGGCTAAAATATGAATACATTCCACTTTTAAACGAGTTTAGACGATTCTTGCATTTTTTTTCTTTCATATATTTATGTGTATACTAATATATTAAAATTCAATATTGTGTTAAGTGGATTGAATATCAAATATATAATATATATTATTAATAATGTATTAAGTGGATTGAATATCAAATATATAATATATATTAAAATTAATAATATATTAGAATATTAAACATTAACTATATCATTAGAATTAAAATACATTTTATAAATATAATATTTTATCAAACTTTTTTATAATATAGTTTTGGGATTCATCAACTTTTTTTTTCATACTTATGTGTATAATGTGTATATTAATTTTAATTTTTTTTAATGTGTATATTAAGATTTAATATATTTTTTCATTTATGTATAATATAATAATATATCAAGGTTTTTTTTCTGGTTAATTTGTCTAAATTTTCTTGGCAGCAGGATTAATTTTTGGTTTGAGAAACTGTGACACTTTTCAATACGGAATAGCTTATTCTGATTGTCCATCTCGAAGACAATAATATATCAAGGTTTAATAATATATTTATTACCTTTTTAATAAATTTAATAGTTAAGAATATGTCCTCTTATCAAATTATATATTCAAATAAAAAAAAAGTAAATATACATATCTCCATAAACTTCAACAACCAATAAAAAAATCCTTTATCCCACAAATAAAAAAATCTCATACAATAACTTGATGTCTAACTTAATTACAATTATATATATTAAAAAATAAATTAAAAATTTAATATAAAATAGTCGAAACATTTAAAATTTTGAAATATACAACCTTGTGCTTTCCGCTATAAACTATATATCAAACACGGATTAACCTCGTGCTTCCAACCTAAAAAACACATATAAAACACGAGATTAAATGGATTTGTAGGAGAACCCGAAATTTACTGGATTGGTAGCGGTAATTAAGTCAATTCGCTTTTCCAGTCATGGATAAGATTGATCAGACAACAAGTGTCAAGACCAAGATCACACTGACCAAGAAAAGATGGAGGGCTTTCGTGTCCCTTGGCCATGCTCATCCCTTGTTTTTGGTTTTATAAACGCTAGCCGTCCCCATCTCTTATTCTTAAGCAAGCAGACAAACAACACGGGAGTCGTCCACACTCAATTATATTCCTCTTTCGTGCACTCCAAGTCCTTCGAAACAATATCCTCTGCCTCAGAATTCCAAGCTTTTGATCCTCTCTCGATCCATGCCGTTTCCAGGCCTTCTTTTAAGAAATAATTCATTCTGAGAGCTTCTTTGTGCACAATCAACTCTGCATCTGCAGTCTGTTCAATCTCAGGATTTTGCAGCCCAGAGAAGACTCCAACACTTTGACATATACACACATCCCTTTATTTTTTATTCAACATTAGGCGAACAATTAGCCTGAATGGCTCTCCCAACGTCTCAAGCTCTCCTTAAAGACATGCAAATTGCTTCTCATGCCCATGCCAATGAATTACCCACCAGCAAACCTATTACTTTCATGAACCCAAATGCCCAAACACGACATTTTCCTTTAAACAAATCGGCTTTTGCGGTTAGGAGCAACAAATCTCTTTTAAATATTACATCTGATACTGGATTTGAAGGACAATCGAGTTATGGAAAGGGCAACTCAGTGGGTAGGTTGGTTGTAAGAGCAGCTGCCACCGCTGAGAAGCCCAGAAAGAATTACCCTGGGGAAGCCAAGGGATTTGTTGAAGAAATGAGATTTGTGGCTATGAGGCTCCATACCAGAGATGTTGCCAAAGAGGGGAAGAAGGAGCCGGATGCTCAGCCCATAGGCAAATGGGAGCCAACCATTGAAGGTTATCTCAAATTCCTTGTAGACAGTAAAGTGGTCTATGATACTCTTGAGGACGTGGTTCAGAAAGCAGCTTATCTTGCCTGTGAGTATGCAAAACCCGAAATTATTATTGGTGTCTGGTAATAATAGCATAATTCTCTCTCTCTCTATATATATTTATATATATGTTCTTCATGCTCATTTCTTCCTGTTTCTGTATGGGCATTTTTTTACCATGTCCAAAAGTTGTCTGTAGATAAAGATTCCGTGAAAACAGTGGTTAATTGCAATCCATGTTACACATTTTGAAGTACATGATTTTCTCATCCTCGTCTTTCTTCCCTGGTCTTTATTTTTCTTTTGAGGTGGAAAGCTTTGTGCTCAAATGTAACTCCATGCTATTTAGGAATCCACGTTCTCACCATAGCTTGGGAGTTTCACAGTGTCTACTTACTATTTTTCTACAGTTTTCAGCAATCTGTTTATGATTTCAATCAAATTGTTCTCAGTGACTATGTGCACTCTCCAAATCACTCTTCCAAAAGGATCCAGCAGAGTGGCTTGGATGAGGGGAGTAAGTGGTAAAAGCCCATTAGTCTGCCTTTCAATGCAGCATGCATTGAAGAGAGGCTGGATCCTATCCATATAGGCATCGACTTCCTGTGGCCCATCTATTCAATGTGAAAAATTAACCCCTTATGCCTCATCTATTCAATATGAAAAAT
>JASDQU010100022.1:230707-253803 GCA_032191745.1 Picea mariana | reverse complement strand
GTTTGCAAGTGTGCATAAGGGCGACAACAGGAGCATTAAGAAACTATGCAGTAGGAATACCCACAAATTTTTACTAATTTTGAAGAGAATAGAAGTTTAAAAGGAAAGACTCCAGTTTTGGGAAGCTAGTTTTTGGAACCACATCTTGAAATTCTTGGTAACCAATGTTGATATCCCTGATAAAAGAATGGTGCATCTTGATGGACTAAAGGAAGTGAAAGGGGCACATTCCTTTGGTCAACAAGTTGAGAATAACTAGAGATCATGGTTGGGACTGTTGTTGAAGGGTAAAACTTGCACAATTGTTTTTTATTTTCTTACCATTGTGATGTAAATTTGTATATGTATTTCAACAAGGTGTTGTGCATCAAGGAAAATGCACAATTGTAGGGGAGGGGGAATGTAACATACCCACTATAATCCCCAGTTTAATTTTGCATAATGTAGATATGAATGTGGTTATGGCCAAGCGATGTAATATGTGAAATGTATTTCATGCTTTTAATAAAAATAATGTGTTCCCAGTTGTTGGAAATATGGACAGAGATGGGGGATGATTTATCCACAAGAGAGGGGGAATGTATCAAAGTGTCTAAGGGGAACCCAAGGGGGAAATGGTTCATGGGTATTAATACTAACCCATATTTATGAATTATATTATCATTTGGGGAAATATTCTATTTTTGTTTGAGTGTATGAGAGCCCAATCATTAAACCCGTGTAAGAGGGTGGGTGTGAGAGTCACATCCCATAGTTATTGGAAAGCATGGGGAAGAAGCAATCAAAATTGGCCAGAGTGAGTAGTCAATTGTCGATGGAAAATAGAGGAAATGTGTATAGGATGATACATTCATTTGGGCATGAACAACAAGCATGAATAAAGGAGCATGTTGGAGAATTTTGGAGCGTATTGGAGATGGAAATTGAAGAACCAGGTTGTTAGGCCTGAAGAGTGAAATTATGAGTGAGTTGCATTGTAAAAACAAGTTTGGTTGTTGGCTACTAGTATTTTTCCTGGAAGTGAGTTCCATGGAGTTCTCAGTAGACAGATTCCTAGTTGTGTGTGCCAGATATACCCTTATAAATGAATGGGATTCCTGATGGACTAAGAGAAGTGAAAGGGTACATTAATTGGGTTGGGAAGGCCAAGGTGAAGAGAGATGGGAGGAATTTTGGATATTTGTAGGAGAATACCAGTGGGTTGTGTGATAGTGAGTTGGGAGTGGACTGTGAAAGGCACCCTTCTTTTTTGGATTCCTAGCCCCATCTCGGGGGTGACTTGCTAATGAGATTTAGAAAAACAGGTCTATGATTGGGTGGAATGTCCTTCCCAAGTAGTTGGTTTCATAAACATTTTATAAAATATAAGTATTTATTTATTTCCTGAGTTATTTGTTGATTTTAATTGTTATTCTTAACTCTTTGAATGTAAATGGTTTATTCTTGCTATGAATGATTTATTTGATGCATTCATTTTCATTTATAATTTTATAGATGAATTTTATTATGGGTTTCCAATTCTGGTTATAATTGTGTCTAAATCATGGCCGATAAACCATAGTAAACAAATCAACATAATTTTGATTTTTTTGTATATAATTACACAAGTATTGTCCCTGGTTGAGTTGGGGAATGTTACACGTAGTGAGGGAAGACACCACAAGAGAATCATTGAAGGTTCAAAACTTCATTGATAGGATCAAGAAGATCCATTTGCAAGTACATGTGACATTGAAGAAGTCATAGGAAAGTACAAGGTCTGGCATGATCAACATAGAATTGAGAGAACACTTAAGGTGGGAGATAAAGTTTGGTTGCATATAAGAAAAGAAATGCTACATGGTCCTAGTAAGAAGATCAAGGCCCTAAGTTATGGTCCTTTTGATTTGTTGGAGAAGGTTGGTAATACTGCCTATAGACTCATTCTACCCTATATATGCACATGTACTTAATAGTGAATGTGGAAAATATGAAACTCTATGAGCGTTCCATGTTGGACCATGAAACTGATGAGCAAGTCTTACCTGCCATAGAGAACTTAGCGCTAGAAGCTCAGGTAGAGTTAGTATAAGAAATAGTTTTGTAGAATAAGTCCAAAACAACTAGACATGGTAGTATGAACTATGGGAGGTCGAGTTGAAAGGAAACCTTTCAGGTAAGGCCAAATGGTACTCCAAGGAGAAGGTAGAGGACAATTTTCATCATCTCCTTCAACAAAATATTTTGGGGACCAAAAGCCTCCCTAAATGGGGAGGTATGATCCAAAATGGATCATTATATATTTTGTCATCTATTTTTGTACTGTATGGGTTGAAAAATTGGAGTTATTAGCTTGTAGGACCCATTTTAGGACCAAGCCCTGCTTTGGTGATATGGGGTTAAGAAACTTTCAAAGCCTATTCAAGTCCTTAAGTGAACGTTTTTGGGCTCAAAAATTCATGGTCAAATTTCTTATCATCTCAACATTGTTCATCACATTGAGATATTCCCAATGATTTGAAGATAACCTTAATCAAAGTTTGTACAAGAAATTTATGTCTCTTCCAAATCGACCTATCTTGTTGACCACCATGATATCGAGTGGATGCCACACTAAATTCCATTACTCGCACATGTGGATCTAGTCATGTGTATACTTTTAATAAGATTCTAGAGGGTCCAAAACCCTAACCCTAATTAATAGTTGAGGTATGCAAAAAAACTAACCCTATCACTAGACGACTATCATGACATTGTTAAATACCAAGCCACACTAGGATAGGATGGGGTTCCAATATTATTGTATTGTTTATCATTCCATAGTTGAGAAAAGAAGAGGAGTGTGTAAGGTTTTCTCAGAATAGGCTACGGTTTGACAGTCGCGAACATAACATAGCACAACATGGTTACCAAAGGGGGCGGTAATGGAACCCCCTCATACAAGTAGCTAGTGGTGGATAGGGGGAAAGGACCACAAGGTGGAGGTTTCAAGTAACTAGTGATGAGCACCTCGGGTTCTGGACCGAAAAATAATCAAGAAAGCAACTCGGAAAAAAGGGAATGCATGGGGGAAGAAGCTAGAGAAACCTAGAATACAACACAAGAACCAGAGAATCCCAATGGGGTAGAAGGGAGCAACCCATGTAAACCAAAAACAACACTGATACCCAAGGTAATACTGGAAGACCCACAAATGCAACTCTACCGAGCCCAGATGAAGATGCATGCACTAATATCCAAGTTCATGGGTCTGTAGCCCACAGAAAGAACGTTGCACAACTGGATAAAATATCATTGGAAACCAAATGGGGAAGTGGAACTCCATCTGGGTTCGATAGGCTTATTCACAGCAGTATTCATAAACTTGGAGGATAAGGACAAATTCTTTGAGGGGGGGTCGTACTTCCACACCTCAACAGAACTGTACATGCGACCATGGAAGGAAAACTTCTCCACAAAGAAAGAAACCTTCAAGAACGTACCCATCTAGCTGCGGCTTTAATCTATGTCGCTAGACTACTGGTTACCCTCTACCTTCGAAGAAATTGGGAACAAAATGGGAAAATATGTGAAGACATCAGAAGCAACCCTAAAAAGGAGATATACCTCCTATGCAAGGATCTGCATAGAGATGGATGTTTCAGGGGCACTCCTAGAATCCATAAGCATGGAATTTAGGGATGAGGAATGGATACAAAGCATTGATTACGAGAAGATCCCATTCAGATGCAAAAGATTCCATGAACATGGAAACCTATTCAGAGAATGCCCTCTCAATAAAAAACAAGAAGTGAAAAACACCAAAATACAACAAGATGAGGAAGGGTTTATTAAACCGAACCACATAAATAGAGAAAACAAGAAACCAAATAAAACCTCAATGGGAAGCAATTCGGAAGCCAGGACCAGAACGGAAGGGTGAGACAAAACCTACAAAGGGGAAGAATGAGGAAAGGAAAAGGAAAAAGCTAAAGAAGCTAAGAACCAAGCCACAAATGAGAACATAAAAAATCCAAGCAATCAGATGGAGTAGGGGGGTAGCGCAACTCCTATGGATGGAGAAACCAAAGATGCCAACACATCCATGCAGGAGGCAGACAGAGACGTGGAAATGACACCAAGCGAGATAGGTACAGAAGATTCGGACCTCAGAGATATTTTGGAAAGGGAAGGAATATATCTCCCGAACATACTAGAGCAATGGAAAAGGCAAGGCATAGACAATGTACCAACAGAGCAACTAGACCGCATCCAATACCTATTCCTCCTAAGGGAGGAAAAAAAATCCAGAGGGCTCAAGTGCACAAATGGGGAGATAGGACACCTAGGAATCAAAGCAGGTGAGGGACAACCACAGCTCTCACCCAAGCATATGCAAAGGAAGAAAGGCAGGAAATCAAACAGCATATCCCTACAGGAACTAGGAGCCCTGTTGATAAACTCAGGTAAGCTCAAGAAGCTCTTTCCCAAATCCCCCCCACATGTTTAAATGAAGATTATAACATGGAATATTAGAGACCTAAACAACCCAAGAAAACAAAGAATCCTTAGAAACAGACTAAGGAAGGAACAACCGAAACTCTATTTCATTCAAGAGACAAAATGTACGGTAGATAGAATGGAAACAATCAGCAAAAAACAATGGATCAAGTACAATACATTGGTTGTCGAAGGACAACAGATGGAAGGTGGTATTCTCACTCTGTGGAACCCAAAAGTGATGAATCTACTAGCAGTTGAAGCCACTAGATACGCACTCTCAGTAAGCATGCAAATCATAGGTAACACAGAGGTGATTCTATGCACTAATGTGTATGGTCCCCAGATGTTGGAAGAGAAGAGAAGAATTCTCCTAGACTTGGAAAACCTAAAATCCCACTCTAGCAACCCCCACTGGATCCTGGTCGGGGACTTCAACATCATCACGACACTTGCAGAGAAAAAAGGAGGCACCAAAAGACTGGATAGAGATGCGAAAGAATTTTCATCTTTCATTGACACAGTGGAGATGGTGGACATCAAGACCAATAATGGCCAGTTCACATGAAACAACAAACGGATAAATCAACATCAAATAGCAACGAGGCTAGACATATTCCTAGTGTGAAAGTCCAGAATCCTACAGGTTTTAACTTTAGATTGCAACATCCTTCCCTAGGGGGCTCAAACCACTGGCCATTCCAACTGGAAGCAAACGTCCAAACCACACCAAAAAACAAACCTTTCAGATTCGAGAAATTTTGGATTGAACATCCCACCTTCAAGGAGAACATCAGCCATTGGTGGCGGGACCCACAACCTGAACAAGGGACAAGGATGTTCAAACTTTACAAGAAAATTCGGTACATCAAACATAAACTCAAGGAGTGGAACAAGGAAATCTTTGGAAACATAAACCAAGAAAAAGGAATTATTAAAAATAGAATGAGGAACCTTCAGGAAATATGCATAGACAATGGTTATACAGAGGACCGAAAAAAGGAAGAGATCCAACTGAACCAGGAATGGGAAGCAAGATGCCAGCAAGAAGAGACTCTATGGCGCCAAAAGTCCAGAATCAGGTGGCTAAAGGAAGGTGAATGAAATATAAGATTTTTTCACCGAACCACCATTTCTAGAAAAACCCACAACAAAATCCTAAAACTTCGGGATCAGGATGGGATCGAGAGAGAGTCCCACAAGAAGATCGAAAATATACTAGTAAACCATTTCCATGGGATAGCCCAGGAACCCAACCAAGATCGAACGGAGGCCATACAAAGGATAACTCAGCACATCCCCAGGCTAGTTACCGAGGAACAAAATGTCAACCTAAACAAACCCATCGCTAAGGAGGAAATTGACCAAGTGGTCCAGGAGATGCCCAATGGAAAGGCCCCAGGTCCAAATGGTTTCACAACAGAATTCTTCAAAGCTTGTTGGAAGTGGTCAAATATGACGTCTACGAGGTAGTGGAAGACTCCAAATGCTTGGCCTCCATTCTGAAAGCACTAAATGCCACAATGATAACACTCTAATTCCCAAAGAAAATGAAGCCAAGACCCCAGACCACTACAGACCCATAGCATTATGCAATGTGGTTTACAAGATAATCTCCAAAGTCATAGCCAACAGAATGAAACCTCTCCTACCCTCACTAATTTCCTAGGAACATGTGAGTTTTGTAGAAGGGCGACAAATTTTGGACAACATCATCCATGCCCATGAACTGATACACGCTGAAAACCCAAAGGAAAGGGGGGATGATAATCCAACTTGATTTAGAATAGGATTATGACAAAATCAATTGGCACTATATGGTCAAGACTCTGGAAGCTTTTGGCTTTGCGCAAAACTGGATCAACTAGATTGTCAGCCTAGTGTCAAAAACTAGCTACTCGCTGCTAATAAATGGATCCCCAGCCAAACCCTTCTGGCCTTAAAGAGGCATCAGACAAGGAGACCCGCTATCACCTTTCTTATTCATTCTAATGATGGAAGGACTCAGTCGAAGCATAAAAATCACAACAACAACAGGGGAAATAAAAGGCATTAAACCCTTCGAAAACTGTCCTACCTCCACACACCAACAGTTCGTGGATGACACCCTACTCCATGGCACACCCATGGTCAAGGAAGGGAAAGCCTACAAAAGAATCTTAAATGAATTTGGGGAAGTCTCGGGAGTGGAGATCAATCACTCCAAATCCATGATATATTTCTTCAATACCAACCCAACAATCCAAAGGAACCTGGCAAATATTTTGAGGTTTGAACACAATATTCTCCCAAAACAATATTTGGGAATTCCTCTAACGGACAGAGCATGCAAAATGGCAACATGGGAAGGAGTGATCAACAAGATATAGGAGAAGGTTAAAAACTGGACTTACAAATTCCTCAACCTTGCAGGGAGACTTGTCCTGACCAAGGCGGTCCTGCAAGCAATTATGACCTATATGATGTCAGTGTTTCCCGCTCCCAAGGGAATACTCCAAAAAATAAGAGCCATACAAAGGGACTTCTTATGGCGTGGAGTGGAAATAAAGACAAAATGGGCCTTGGTGGCCTAGGAGAAGGTTTGCAAACCAAAATAGAAAGGAGGCCTGGGATTACAGGACCCACAAGTAACCAACGAAGCCTATGGGGTGAAACTCTAGTGGACATGGGTCACAAAAAAGTCAACACCATGGGAAACCCTCTAGAAGGCCAAATCAACGACCAAGATTGAATCTGTTTTACGGGAACAAGAGAAGGATCAACCATCTGGAATCTTGCCTAACGCAACAAAACCTGGATCCAGTAACACAGTTTCTGGGAAGTGAGGAATGGAAAAACAACCAGATTCTGGGAAGACACATGGCAACAAGAACCCAGAATGGAAAATCCAGATAGGGAGGAACTCCAACAAGAGATGATAGCACAAGGAAAAAAAAGAATCCATCACTACTGGAAACAAGAAAATGACCATGATAGATTGAGGGCCTGGAAAAAACTCAATCCACAAAACAGAAATCAAATCGCAACAATAACAAAAGAGGTGGAGGAGGAAATGGGGAAAAGGAAAATTGTTGTCTCAGAAGAAGAGGACCAACTAAGATGGGGCAGGAAAAATGGAGGGGAATTCAACTTAAAAGAAGTTCAGAATTACATTACAGACCAGGACCAAGAAGGCCTGGCGCAACAGTGGGGAAAGATTTGGGGCAGCCCCCAGTGGCCAAAAATCAAAATGTTCAAATGGCTAGTACTTCACAACCAAATTCTAACATGGGAAAACCTAAGGAAAACAGGATTCATAGGCTCATCACGATGCCACCTTTGTCAAGTTAAAGAAGAAACAATGAATCACCTACTCGATGAATGTAATTACACAACAAAGATGTGGGATTGGGCGACAGGCATCTTTCACTAGTCCAATAGGACGCGTGGTAACATTAGCGCAACCATCAACAACTGGAATGAGAGTTACAACGAAAATGAAATGGTAAACCTCTGTTGGAACCTCATGCCAGGGATGATCATCTGGGCAATATGGAAAGAAAGGAACCGACGCATATTTAGGAATGAAAGCCTCTTGGAAGGGAAACTCAAGGAAGCAATACTCTCACAATCCGAGAAATAGTGTAGAGCCGCCAACAGCCAAACCGAAAGAGCGCAACTCACGGGCTAGGACTCCCAAATCCTGGAAACATTCCACCTAAAAGACGGGCACAACAACACATTGGTAGGGTGGCCACCACAACTCCAATTAGGAGCGCGCAATTGGACACCTCCTCCGTTAGAATTCTTCAAGTTAAAATTTGACGGGGCGGAAAAAGGAAACCCAAGAATGACAGGAATGGGAGGGGTGATCAGAGATAGCGGGGGTAACATAATCAGGTTGTACGTTGGGAGCCTGGGTAACTCAACCAACAACGTAGCAAAATTTGGAGCCTTGGATCTCGGTCTCGAAATTCTAAGATGAGAAAGGATGACCAACACTATCGTGGAAGGTGACTCCACCCTATTCATCAAAACGTTGAAGAGAATCCAAAACGGCACTAGATTGAGAAAGGTTCAGAAACACCAACACTTGGCACACTCCCTACAAAAAATCCAGGAGCATCGGGAAACGCTTAACACCGTGGAGTTGCGTTGGGTTCGCAGGTTAGCAAATGGCCTGGCGGACAAAATTGCCAATGAGGGGGTTAGCAAGGAAGGACCAAAACTAGATACTAGCTGGTCCAACATCCCGCAAGGACAATTTAGAATAGACTGCACCCAACTAGTGACAAAAGATCGGTCCAACAGCTTAAGCAAGGAAGGTCACATCGAGGAGGGCAGCAAAAGGCCCGAAGGACCCAGGTAGGACATGACTTCCCAACACCCAATTACCAATCACAATGCAGGATCAAATCATACAACAGGCGAGGGAACAACAACAAGATCATGTCAATAGTAAGATCTGTGGGGGAAGCTCGTGGGAAAGCATCGACGGTAATCAACACACAGTTAATGACATAAGGCAAGAAGAATTGACACGGACCAGTATATTTCCACTACGCCAAGGGCCAAGTACGAGGAGTGGCCAGGCAGGATATCAAGCATGCAGGGGAAAGTGTCAGTACAAGAATAACGGTCGAGTCATTATAACCATATGGACCGTGACCAGAAAAAAGGACGGGAAGATTCACCTCTACGGGCAAACCATGATTGGAAGGACGAGCCCGCAGTAGGAGAAGTTTAATAAGAGACCGAACAGTAGGAAGAGAGGAAAACAGAAGAACACAATTGCAGAGGCTACCAAAAGACACAAGGATAAGGAAAGGAGGAACCCCTGGGTAGACAGGAACAGGTTGAGAACGCAACAAAGGAGTAGTATAGACCAGACATGATGGTGCGAATGAAGCGAACGAACAACAAAAGCAACCCCCAGGGGAAGGGAACACCGAACAATCCCTGACTACTTTCAAGGATGGAGAAAACGACAAAAGACGTGGAGGGCACCTTTCATACTCTGGCTGTGCCGAAAGGAAAGGAAACCATTACCCGGTTGGAGAAGGCAATCAATGAAAAGTGCAAGGGAAAAACCTGGGATGCTCTGGCTCAGGAAGTAGACTGGGTAATTGACCCAGGAGCAACGCAGCCCAGGGAAACCCTCTACCACAAGACGATGGAGATGGCATGGCAAACAAATATGCTAATTGGCAAAATGAGCTCGAAGAGGAAGGAGACCAGACATGAGAACAACAAGGAACACATGAAGCTGCTGAATGAAATCTTGAGGTGCCTCAACAGTCTGGAGACCACTACCAGACTGCTAACTGAGGTTGAGATGGACCAGAAAGACAAGATGGAACAATTGGCTGCCCAATTCCACCTCTACCTGCGCTATGTCCATCACATGGACATCACACCAGCCGACGAGAAAGGAGCACCAACACATATTAGAAAGACTCACATAGTCCCCCAAAAGGAGGAGAACAAAGGCATGGCAGATGAAGGAAAGAAAAATATCATCTTTCTGGATTAATGTATGGTTAGTCTATTGTCAAGTCAGTCGGGTCAATCCTATGCCAATCTCAGCTTCTGTTACTGTAATTTTTTTTATCCTTTTCATGTATGTTGCGCTTATACGAGTAAAAACTGGATATGGTAGGACTAGGTTGGTTTCCCAGGGTGGCAGTCTAGTCCTACCCCTTGCCTATTTTAGAAAACACAACTCAGGAACCCCTAGCCCAGTTTCCATTTTGGCAGGTCAGGGAATCCCCCTTTTTTGTATCATTACCCCCCTTTAGTAATACAGATTCTCAAACTCACTTACAAAAAAAAAATAGCTGAGCAAAGCATCTAGGAGTGGGACATTTGAAGTAGAGTAGATGAAGTAAAAGATCCTGTAGCACGCATGCAAGCCATAGTGTCCTTGGCAACTCCATAGCGAGTGCACTTTCTTTGTATTTCATTTCATAACTAAGAAGAAAAGAGCAAGGCATAGGCCTTACTAGCTAGATTTTTCTTGTATTAGGCTTTTCCAAGGTACATATTGTGTTCATGTGTGGATGGTGTGTTATTTGCTTAGCTTCTTTCATTTCAATTTTAATTTATTTTAGTATTTAAATATGAATATAAAATAAAACATTGCATAATGAAAAATAGCAAAATATTGTGAGATTTGTTGTGACAAACTTTTCAATTATAATATCCATGATAGAGTAAGAATCAAAAGTGCAAAGTGCTTCTAAGGTTGAAGGCTTATTGTGTCCTTATACACAACAACAACAGCAAACAAAACAAAACAAAATATCACCTAAAACTAAAATAGTATGTAAATAAGATATTTTACCTATAAATTCATTATTTTTGTGTTGTGTGCTTAGGATACTTTGTTATAATATTTGTATGATAACATATATAAAATAATGCCTATATTAAGCAATTAGTCCATTAGTTATATTGAATAAAGGCATAATCATCCTATAAAGGTAGCTTAGGGCACACGTTAATGTTTTAGTGTCTTTTGTTATAATAGAGATTCCCTCATTTATATGAATCAATTTCAATGAAATCTACTTTTATTTCTTACTAAAATGAATTATTGGAAAAATCTTTCTCCATACATTCGAATGATGCAGTGATAATCTTTAGCATATGTACGTGTGTTGCGTGAGTGATTGTACAAATGCTCAATGTTTCTTAACCAACCCTTGTCTTTCTCGAGCTTTCAAGAAAATGGCCCCCTTCCTTATAATTCCTCCCAGAATGTGTTGCAACTCAAAAGTCGCGAGTGGTAGATCAACTACTGATAACGATTCAGTTACGTACCAATCACAATAAGGCTTTAATTTCTACTACGATGGTTTACATTCCCGTGCCATTTGATATTTTGCTGTTGCGGTTGGTAAAGAGACATGGAAGGCACACATTTGGCTTAAGTGGGCATGTGATTACAGGAGTGTAGAAAGATTGTTTAGAAAATCCAAAGAGTAGTTCAAATGGAAATAGATTATTGCCCCTAAATAATAATCACTTACGCATATTATAAGATGGAAACCCAACGAAATTTCTTACATTATTAGACACTTCAACAGCAACACACTTATAAGCTGACCACACAAATAAGATATGCAATACATTTATATAGGTAGTGACACCTTTTCTAGACAAGCAACAACATTTAAAATAAAACCTTTGGCATCTTCAATTAACCTAATGTGGAACGACTCCCTAAGATAATATTTAAAGTATAGCTTACCCCCACTCGGTAAGGACCATATGGTGTTTGCAGTGTAGATGATACTTGATCATCCAAAAACAACGAACAAAAGCTCAGATTGGGATCTTGACTCGACTGTCACATACTGCTGCTTCAGTGTCATATCATAATTCCCAGAGGCCCACCGCGTGGACAAAGCAGGCCGAAGCTGCCACAACCACGCCTGCAAAGATGGGAGGAATCAGGAAATCCACGTTCGATTTCCCGACCAGATGAGCAGGCAGGCATATGACATCTCCCGGCTTATCCAACGGCAACCTCATATACTTCCCTTGAAGGTCATCGCACGCCAGAGAGAATTCTGTAAACGGTGACAAACCGGAAGTGAATGCCAATTCGGGGCTCACCGACGCAACTGTCACTACTGCTGCCAGAAATGTTGTCCAGAAAATGGTGTATACAAAAAGTGGTTCAAGAATAAAGCTTATGCATCGTCCCGCGCATGCTTTCAATCCTCTGGAAAGATTCCATAAAACTCCTGAAATGTTTGCAGGTAATGCCATGGTGGATCCCTCAAGTTCTGCTGCTCAGGATGGTTTGATTATCCTCAACTGTATACGAACCATAAGCTGAAGCCTGCATACCTAATGGACGGCCCGCTTCTTGAGAAAATTAACTTCCTGCAAAAACGGTGAATCAAGATTCTTTATAGCTTCAAAAGATGAAAAATCCAAGGAAATTTACAATCTGTAAATCAGTCTCTCCAACATAAAGAAATGAGAAAATTATCCCGCATATCTCTTTCCCAAATGAATAACCTAGTTTTGTAAATTTCAAACGAAAACAATCGCTCTTTCATCCAAAATTTCCTCTGTAAATTTATTATTGTCCTACTTCATACAACAATAATGGTAAGCATCCTACAATCTTCAATCCCTTCTCTGCTCACGTTCTCAGCATGCCTTTCTACCGACAGTTTAAAGCCCCGACCACCCAAAATAGTACCAAAAATATCTTTAACGGCCTTCCGACAAATTAAAGTGGCTTTTCATCGTTCCAATTCTCCGCCGCTGGTTCCAAATTCTTTGACAGGATAAATCTAACAGTGTTACGTGATTGAATATAAAATAAAATCAAGATTTAACATAAGTTGCTACCAAGAAATCCGCGAGGCTTTTGATTCTAATTTCAGCCTATTGTAAATTCTACAAGAGTGGGATTTCATTTGGTCCAATAGCAATTTCCTAAAAGAAATTTTGCGTTTCAGCTTGATATCAGGAGATTTTCAAAAATCAAAGATTTCAATATTCCGATAGCAATTCCGCCGATGAACTGAATTTAAATTTGATCTTGTTCGAATTTCTGTATATAGTTTCGGGTTGGTAGTAGTTTTCTAAAAGAATTTTGAAATTCACGGGTTCTTGCCGCAAATTCTTTAAGAAACTACAAAGAAACCGAATTTTAAGCTCTTTAACACGCCAATACCTAGAAAGTTCTGATTCCCTGCCGGGTAACTCAAAATCGAAAGAATTGCAAGCATCGTTTGGATGCCAGAAAACGAGGGAAGACGTTTTTACAAAGCAAACAAGATGCAGAGCTCAAAACCTAACGGATTTTCATGGCTAGGAAAATTAATACAATTGAAGAAATTTACCGGTGAAATCAATTTAGCAGCATCGTTAGTAGGCTATTGAAACTAGATCGAACCGGAGACCTCCTCTGTACAGAGTGACGTGAGCCTTCCAGAAAAATTCTACCGCAAGACTCGCCTCCTCAACAAACGGCCTTCTGCGACCTAGCTTTTAAATGGTTGCAAGTCTGGGGTTCGAGGATAACGCCAAAGTTGACCACTGTATGCCACAGGAGTACAGAAGGGCCCCGCTTAGATTTATAAGGCGGTCTTAGTAATAAAGTGAACGGCGTTATAACTTTGTTGCCGTCCCGACTCCCCCAATCTAGAGAAGCAATCAAATAAAATTTCCGTCCGGTTTCTCGAGTTGTGGAGTGGTTATGGTTTCCGGTCACCGTGTCAGGCGGACAAAAATTCCGATGTCATATGAAGGGCTTATATTTCATTAAATAAGACGACGATATCTCTCCGTGGAAGAGGGATCAATATACACCTCACAGAAAAGTAATTTTATAATTTTGCGCGGAAGATATTTCACTTAATTTTCTTTTACATAGATGTTGCCATATAAAGAAGATCAAATGTTCTGATTGGTTCTACACTGAGGTATATTCTCGCGAAAAGAATTTGGAAGTGTAACGAAGAAAACGTCACACCGGCCCTATTTCTTTTTGTGCGGGGGCGGAACCCCAATACAACGTCACACCGGCCCTATTTCTTTTTGTGCGGGGGCGGAGAAGTCGCTTAGAGAAAAGCCGAGGGTTAGTAGAATCCATGAGAAGACAAACAAGAAAATATGAGGGAAGCAAACCATGTCAACGACGAAATGATTATGCATTATATGTATACGAGGAAAATACAAGAAGATACCAGAAATATGCATGATGTAAATGTGTAGTGGATGATACATGGAATCTAAAAATGATGTAACGAAAAAGGAAATCAAGTAATTATGAATGCGTTGTTCTTTTATAACAACGTTGGAAACAACTAATAATTGATGAATCGTCACAAAAATATAATTGTGATCATGCTTGGTTGTGAGTAGATTTGATATAAAATGTATAGACTAATTTCTAAGGTTTAATTAGAGTGGTAGAGAAGTGTGCAATTCATGTTTCTTAAAGGCATGGTATGGTACTGAGAACAGTGTGTAATTCATGTTTCTTAAAGGTATGGTAATGATGATATAGGTAGTACATGCTTTGCTATATTTGTTCACATTGTGTTGGAGCTTTGGTCAGAGAAAGTATTTATATGGCATTGCTATTGTTTTCTCCACACCAAAATGTCTTGCAACTTCACTGTAGTGTACCTCCCAAATCATCTTCTCGTGATCTTTAAAAGGAACACTAAGATGGCTCAAATGACCCAAAGGTCCATTCTATAGGTAGAAGTTTAAAACTTGTTTATAGATTACTAGTGTTTAGTATGTAGCAACAAGATCGGGATCTCTATCATAATGTTGGGGACATTATGAAGTCTCATGTCCACAAGAACTGAGGATTGTGGTCAATGCCACAAATAGAGGTTGGTTGAGGCAAACTGCAACTCAATTGATGGTGCCCTTCTTTCACTTGATGTTTAGAGGAAATTGTCGAAGGTACATGAACCACTTTTGATGGTAGTCATTCTACAACTTGCCTTGTGTCTACATAAATCATAAACTCCTATTACGGGTATTGATGATTGTTTTTATTCCTAGAATATAGTGCTTCCACTGCCAACGGGTCTGGACCATGGAGAAAATATCCTTGTCATAGGTGGGGTATCTATGGACCATGTCAAAGAGTGTCTTCCTATGATAGGCCATTGGATGTCCATGTTATGTGAGCCCTATACCAATGGCACAATCTGAAGTGTCTGTGTCAATTTTGAATGGTTGTTGTAGATCCAAAAGAATGAGGACCAACACCATGCTGAGGAAATGCTTAAGTGTCTCAATTTCTTTCTATTGTGCTTGGGCCAAGAAAACTTGGTCTTGGCTTCATACTTGGTCACTTGGCTCAAAGGCCAGGCAAGATGAGATAATCCCGACATGAAATTGGAGTAGAAGTTGGCAAGGCCCAAGAAGCTAGGAGGCTTTATTAGTGTAACATCCCAATGCTAATCCTCATGAATTATAATGTGAATTACGTTGGTGAGCCGAGGTGTTGGGGCGAAGAGACTGTATTGATTTAATGTGTCTGGGGGGCAAATTGCATGTTATGAACATTGATTAATTAATAAAAGTAATAATCGCTGGTTGTGATACTAAAGGAATGAAGAACAATGGGGGGCTATGATTCTACAAGAGAGAAAGGGGTCCAAAGGGGAATTATGCATGGGTATTAATCCAACCCACATTCCTAAAATTATTATCTTGTATATAAACCTTCCATTTGTTGATTGGGTGTATGAGAAGCCAATCATTTAACTCATGTAAGAGGGTGGGTGTGAGTGTTCACATCCCATAGTTATTGAAGAGTATGGGTTGAAGTACAATCATCATTGATAAGAGTGTGAGTCAAGCAAGCAAGAAAGAATAGGAAATGCGTATGCAGAATAAGGACAGCTTTTACATACAGATTTTGGGCAAGAAAGAAGGAGCAACAGGCTAGGAAGAGGACCAACCATGGTTTACTTGATGACAGTCATTGCTTGGTTGTGTTTTTATGTTGATAAAGAGGCCTACATGCTTGTAAATAGGGTTGTGAGCCTGTGGTGTGAATTTATGTGGAGAAAATGACTCAGAGCCTTGTGAAGGTTGTTGTGAGAAAACATGAAACAACTGAGAGTTCCTAGAGTTCCCAGCTGAGTGATTCCTGGCCAACCAAGTGCACTAGGGACCCTGATAAAAGAATGGTACAGCCCTGTGAACAGTGAAAGGAGTACATTCCTTGGGTAGTGCAGGTTGTGGGGAAAAGAGAGAGCTAGAGGTTTGGGACTGTTGTGAGGATAGAACCTGGGTTTGGGGATGTTGTGTGTGGAGAGTGGAAAGACAATGGGTAGGATATTCTTGTAGACTCGTAGCCTCAGCTCGAGGGTGGCTTGTTGATGAGAGAAAATGATCAGCAGTGCTTATGGATGGGAGGTTCATTCTTTGTTTGCAACTAGTTGGTTAATCATTAACAGATACGTGTTTATGTTTTGTTCTTATGTTAATTCTGCTATGTAAATAGTTTATATGAATGCGGTGTGTTTGTTGTTTGATGTTTGCTTGAATAGTTGTATTCATGTTTAATATATGTTTCCAGATGAATTTAGAACTATTGTATAGATCAAAAGGTCATATCTGTGTTTGATTTGTAGCTACTAAGCTACATGAATTTGATTAACACTAAATCTTAATAATTTAATGAGTTTTCACATATAATGTTGCTTAGATGGGAACTGGTTATGTTAAAATTAGTGTTTTAGGGGTGCCCCAGTGATGGATGACTTGGATCATCATTGGATTTACATTCACACCACACTCATCCATGATGCATTAGCCTAGATACTGGATCTCTACATGTCAAGTGAGCACTTCTCTATGTTGTTGTCTATCTCGTGTTGTCGCAAGGTGCTTAGTTCATGTTAAATGTGCTTCAAATGGTCTTCCTAGGTTCTATTGAATATGAAAATGTCATCTAGATATATGACCACAAAAAAAAAAATTGAATGGTTGTAGAATATCGCCCATCATCCTCATGAACATTATTGACACATTAGTCAAGCTAAAGGGCATGGCCAACCACTAGAAGAGACCTTCCTTAATGTTATACCTATATTTGTCTCCTCCATTATTATATAAAAGGAGGGAAAATCAAGGGGTAAGGGAGCTCAATTTATGATATCCTTATGTTGCCAAAATAACCAGAGAGAGACTCCTATTATAGTCTCCAATTTTTATATTAGTATCATCACATTTGAGAGAGTGGGATAAGGAAGTCTCAAGGAGCTTGGAGCCAGAAGCTACCTCAATAATCTCAAGGTAACACATCTTATGGTGTACTTTCCTACTTTTAATATATAGATGTATGGTGTTTTCCTTCTCCAATTGGTATTGTTAGCGTCAGAAGTCACTCATGGATTTCTTGCAGGAGCAGAGCCTAACGCCCATCAGTTTATGTCACGATTTGTTTAATGGGGTGATCGGATGGAGGTTAACTCAAGCGATGTAGTTCTAACTTCGAAACTAGGTCAGGCATGATTGGGCAAGTGAGGTCTTAGATAACTTCAGACAGTGAGTCATAGTAAGGGTGAGTAGGGGGAAGACTTGTATCAGAGAGATGCAAAGGTCTGTTGTCAACGTCAGGTTCCTAACAGACTGTGGAAGAAGACATCTAAATGCAAGATCTTCCTACGTTCAGACGCAGAAACCAGAGAATACAATAATGCATAAATAAATCCTTTATCATGACAAAATTGTAATGGTCCGCACGAATCATTCGTGTCGAATTCTCTTAGCATGAGACAAAAACTTAGATGGATTAAGAAAACTATCTGTTATAAAATAAGAAATCTCATATACAGATGCATGACCAGAAAGATAGAATGTCTGTTAAAACTTTACAGTCGGGAGCCCTGCTCTACCATCGATACCTTCCAAAAATACAAAAATTGAGTCTATATACTCAGGAAAATTCACCTCTCAGAGGCGTGCCCAGTCACCCAAGGCTCGGTGTCCCTTCAGTCAAACTCGTACCGATAACTTTCTTGAAATGCCACCTTAACTATGCATGGCTCCTCTAAGGAGGGTAGCTGAGCCATTAAGTGCTCGGCTAACGTGCGCAAACTTCTCTGTCGAGTTAAGGACTTTGTCACGGCTTTGTCGAGAAAATCGGTACATAGGACCTCTGCGAGTAGATGGCTCGCCAGACCCTCCATTCCCCTTACTTAATGAACGAAAGGAGGTTTCAACCACCTGCTCTTGCTTTCATTTATTTCAATACTAGAAACAGTATTAAGATCGGGCCCGATGGCGCCTGGAGATCTCGATGACCCCCTCTGCAACTGAACTTGGTGCCTTTGGCCTTCTTTATGCAGCTCCTTCCTCTCCCCAAGTGACCATGGGCTGTGACCATGTGCTTTCTGCGTTCGCGAATATGAAAGGGCTAATCTTTGCTGATTGAAATCGCGATGAGCGATATGCCGAGACAGCTTAATCTGGTGCCATGTGTCCCTCTGAGATATGACGGTCTTGAACTCACCCGACGTTGTTGTGGGCCCAGGCCCGGGACTCTCCCGTCATTTCGTGCATCAGAACATAACGGAGTTTCTTTTTGTGCCTTGGAGTCGCGATGGGCGAAACACCGAGATGGCACAATTTGCTGCCAGGTGTTCCCTTTAGATGGACGGCTGAAATTGCTTCGTGAATGTTGCGGGCCCCAGCTTCGGCTTTTTCGACGCTGTCGGGATTTGGGGTTTCACGATTTTCAACAACATGAAACTCTCACCCCACGAACTCTCGACCACCGAAACACCGACGCGGCCAGCTCTTGCGACACGCGTCCTTAGGATGAACGGACAAGGGGGCATTCAATATTTGCAGGGGAGCTGCCCTCGTTTGCAGGCTCGCTTGATATGACCCAGGGCTGAGACCGTGGGCTCGGTGCCAAAGGACCTTTCGGCATTTTGCTTATCAGTACTTCCAAGTGCAATGAGTTGAGGGCTCCCTGTTCCCCGAAACCCCAATCCGCGATATGCCGACAGACTGCCACCTGTCCTAGTTAGATCGGATGACCCGAACCTGCTGTGAAATACGAGAGATGTCTTTTGCACTAAACCTTGGGCAATTCGGTAGCTTTGAAAACCCGGTGACCGTCGCTCTGCTTTGTAAATGGATCTTGGATGCTGCCGATGACATTTTTCCCGCTCGCTTGACCTGCTACTTGGAAAAACAGGGATTCTTTCGTGCTGCGCTTGGGCATTTTGTGTGCCATCTACAAACCTGGGTGCTCCTGCGCCTAATGACAAAAATAATCGCTAACATTAGGCTCCATGGGGGATAGAGTCGTCCCTGCGATGCTCTAAGAACTCCTTCCGCAACTTCAGTGCTTTGCTATTGGGCTATGGAGTCACTTATTAGGCTGAAAATATGTAAAAAAGAAACTAAACAAAGAACTAAAGGACAATATTTACAAACAAGGGAGCCGTCTGAGGCTCAAATAAAACATTTCTTCAGAAAATGCCCATTCACTGGGCTGCTGAAAACCTCTTCACCCTCCAGATCTCGCAACCCATACGTGTTGTTGGAGAAAATCTCAGAGATATTGAAAGGGCCAATCCAGAGGGCGTCAAACTTGTTGTGTTTGCCTTTGTCCTGTCTGGGAGCATCCCACTTGAGTACCAAATCCCCGATCTCGAACTCTTTCTTCCTGACCTTCTTGTCGAAATCCTGCTTGATCTTTTCCTGGTGACTATGAGCTATGGTCCTCACCTGCTCTCTGACCTATTGCACCTCTACTATCTGATGAATCCTCTTGATCATATGATCTGTTTCCGCCTCATAGCCTTGAAAGAATTTTGCCACAGGTAAGGCGAGCTGAGTAGGAAAAACCGCCTCTGCTCCGTAGACTAGCTGAAAAGGCGAAGTGCCTAGAGATTTCTTCGCTGTCACACGATCATCCCACAGAGAAAACTTCAACTTTGAACCCCAGGCACTTTTGTTGTCTTCCAACAGCCTTTTGATTATCCTTATTAGGCTTTTGTTAGAGGACTCTACTAAACCATTGCCCTAGGGATAGTAGGGGGTGGAGTGAATTAGTGAGATCTGGAACTGCTCACAGACTTAATTAGAGGCTTGGACTTGAAAGAAGCTGCATTATCGGTGACGATCCTGCTGGGATAGCCAAATCTAGCTATGATATCCTCCAGGAAGCTGATAATTACTTTGTGAGATGAACTTCTGGTGGGGACAGCTTCTATCCACTTGGTGAAATAATCTGTTGCTGTTAGAATCCATCTGTGTTGACTGCTTGAGGGAGGATGAATTTCTCCAATAAAGTCCAGCCCCCACTGCTGAAAAGGTGTTGAAGATACTATAGGCTTCAATGGCAGCGGTTTGAGCTGTTGCTTTCCCTAAGAACTTTTGACATTTGATGCAAGCTCTGATTCCTCTGCAGACATCAGCGAATAAAGTAGGCCAGTAATATCCAGCCCTGAGGATCTTATGAGCTGTGGTCTTCCAGAAATGATGTCCCCCATAAAGGCCTTCATGGAAATCAAACATAACTTTCTGGGCTTCTGGTGGATTCAAAAATCTCAGCAGCATCCCTGAAGGATCTCTCCAATACAAAACTTGCTCAATGAGACAATACCTGACCACCTTGAGCTTTAAATCTATTGACTTGCTTTTACCCATTCCATCCGGAGACTTTAATTCCTGCAGGAAGTACAAAATATCATGATACCAGGCACAATATGCCAGCGATAAGCCATCTTGAGAGCATTGGTTGGGCAACTCAGTTTGCTGACTTCCTGAGCGAGTGTTGAGGAAACTAACTCCCAAGGCTTCACAATTGGATTCAGCCAGTAGCTTGGGTAGACCTTTCCCCTTAACCAACTTGGTGGGCTTTATTTCCAAGTCAAATTCCAGAATTTTTCCTATGAATTTGCCTCTTCTCCCATCTATGTCTGGCTGTACAAGAATGTCCTTTATGGAAGCTGAAGGAACGTATGTTGTCACCTTCGAATGCAAGACGTAGATCCTGAAAGCTTTGAGGGCTTTCACTAAGGCATAGGCCTGCTTCTCCATGATCTCATACCTGGTCTCCGCATCTCTTAATGCCTTGCTGAAGAAAGCGATGGGTTGCTCATGCCCCTTCTCGTTTTTCTGTAACAAGACCGTTGCTACTGTATCAAAAGAAGAAAAGGAGAAAATAGGAATTCTTTGGAATAGTCAGGACTGATCAGCACAGGTGTCTCAGTCAATGCCCTTTTTATTTGGTCAAAATATGCCCTGGGTTCAGCGGTCCATTTCACCTCGTTTCCCTTCCTGAGCATGGTCGTGATGTGTTTCATTAGCTCGACAAAATTTGAGACAAACCTCCTTAGGAAATTAATTTTCCCCAAAAAGGACTGAACCTCTTTTTTAGACCTGGGAATTCATAAGGTTTGAATTGCCTCCACTCTGTTGGGATCAATTCTCACTCCCTCTGCTGATACTATATGGCCCAACAACTTCCCTTCTTGCATAGCGAACAAAGATTTCTTGGGGTTTAGGGACAGACCGAACCTCTAACATTTCATGAAAACTTTCTTCAAGTGGCGGCGGTGCTCCTTGTCTGAGTTGGAGAAGACTATGATGTCATCGAGATAGATCACCACGAACCAGTCCTTCTCCCCGATGAAGTCTATATCCATGGATCGCTGAAATGTTGCTCCTGCATTCATTAGTCCAAATGGCATCTTGGCATACATGAATGTGCCCCAAGGAGTGGTGAAGGTTGTCTTCTCCCTATCCTCAGGCATGACTGATATTTGATTATAGCCAGAAAAACCGTTGATCATGGAAATCCTAGATGCACCGGTTACTCTTTGCAGTATGTGCTCCATGTTGGGCAGGGGATAATTGTCTTTCTTTGAGCTCCTGTTCAGGTTCCTGAAGTCGACACAAAGCCTGATTTCTCCACTTTTCTTCCTTACGGGAACAAAATTGGCTACCCATTCGAAATATCTCAAGGGGACAATGATATGGGCTTCTAACAACTTCTTCACTTCTTTCTCCATAACGGGCAGCAACATGGGATTTATCTGCCTTAGCTTCTGCCTGAATGGCCTAGCCTCTTCCTTCAACGGGATCTTATGCTCAATGACAGATGTGTCATATGTATTGAGATCTTCGTATGTCCATGCAAATACATCAGTGAACTCTCTCAGCAACTGCATATATTCGGCCCTCTGTTCTCTGGTCAAACTTCTTGACAATTTGACAAACCTAGGCTCCTCCTGTGAACCAATGTTGCATTCAGCTGTATCATCACCTTCATCCGAAACTCTACCCTTTACTGCCACATCGTTCCCATCGAACAATCCTTCCAACGGGACTAGTCCCCTCGGAATGTGATTGCTAGGTAGCTGAATAATTTGGTGGTTAGAAATTTTATTTAAAAACACCTCAGGGTGAGGGTCACCTTCTGTGTTAGGATCCTGATCGATGTGCAACGCAGAAAAATCGTCAACGGAACGGAGAAATATTTCAATTTCCTGATCATCTTCGAATACCTTCCAATGCTTGACATTATCCGGTACAGAGAGCCTATATCTTATCTCGACATCAGAGTTGACTATGGACGGTAGAGAAACCTTGAGTAAGTTGGCTGATATAGCTAAAGAATTGACCACAGCATTATCCTCTCTTGGAATAAAAAAGATATTGAAAGCTGAGAAGAAATTGTCAATTAGGTCCCATGCTTCATTCCTGCAATTTCTGAGTCGAGGGTGCTTAGCCTGATAAGCGCTTCTGACCTGTTGGACCACTAACTCTGCATCTCCGAACACTGCTATCTCCTTAATTTCCATTTCCCTTGTAGCTCTTAATCCTAGAACAAGGGATTCATACTCTGCGACATTGTTGGTGGTTTCAAATTCTAATTTGTATGACAGAGATACGGTTTCCTAGGTAGGTGACACAAAAAACACCCCAGCACCAGTGCCTTCCCTGGAATAGGCTCCATCAAAAAACATTTTCCAAACGGGGGTGATGGAAGGAGGAAGTTCACGAGGAGAAGTGGGTTGCTTTCTGAGTTTGAGAAGAGGCTCGGGGGCATGGGTGAGCTGTAGTAAACTGGAGCCTAAATCAATGTCCAAGGCAAAGATGGGATGATTGGTAGGGTTGGCCTCATCACTGAT